>PQWD01004041.1:0-54164 GCA_019425675.1 Leucinodes orbonalis
GCGGGTGTAATCGCACGATGCGGAGCGAATTGCTCGAACAGATCGTCCAGTTGTCGATGAGCAAAGCCAGATGTCTAGGCTGGGTGTGCGCTCGCATCATCTTGCAACTCTGACATATCAAATGGTTATCATTTATATGTGGTGTGTTAAAACAGGGTCATTTTCGTGGTTAACTAAAAAAATAACTATTTTGTGCCATCAAAGCTATGCTTTTAATATATAGAACTAGCTGTTCCTCATGGATTACCCGCGGTATTAGGTTATATTCCCCCGCAATAAAACATAACCTAAAAGCGCTCAGACCACACGACGCGAGGCCGCCGTGCGGTAGCATTGCTTTATTTTTATAAAAAAAGATTCTCTCAAATTAAGTTGCATATGTTTCCCTTATTACATCAGTTACCTGCCAAAAAAGTCGGTCTAAGTCGGTCAACCGTTTCAGAGATAAACCGGTACAAACAGACACAGACAACAATTTAAAAAAATGTATGTGTGGTGTATGGATACTGGATTTAGCATCCTACCTACTTCTGATATAAATACCCTTGTATACCCTTCTTACTGGGAGTAAACACGTCATATGGGCTATATGCTTTTTAGCTTAATTAAAAAAATCACTGATCCATAAACAAACATTTTCATCACATATTCAAATGTATTTAATAAACGGTTTGAAGAATCCATCATCCGTATCGATGCTCTAAAATAGAATCTAGGCCAGTTGCTATTTAATAAGCAGACTATAAGTCTATGCACTTTTAAGATCTGTGCTATTCCTACAAATGATGTTACTTGTTTAAATAATTGTATAATTTGTAGACAGCTTCATGCAGATACAATATCAGTAAAATGATGAAACTTGAGTTTTTACAAAAATTTACATGCAGATGAGCTAACTATTATAATCAAAGTAATTAGTGCAAACATTTGTCTTCTATAATTTTAATTATTGATGTTGAAAAGGAATAAATTATTCCTGTTTATAAGTCATTGTATGTTCAACGATGTGTTTTAACCGAATGTTGTTACAAACGCTCGTTCATATATCCAAATTTCTTTTAGTCGTCCGTTTAAATGAATGAAATACTACTGGTCGGACAACACGTTTGTCAAATGTTCTATTTCATGTAACTACTTCGATAAATGTGTTAAATTATCGAATTATCTAATCGAAAATCACATTCTGTTCAAGAATTTTATCAATAATGGTTTGTTTTATATAAAGGTTTGGTGTCAATGGTGATCCTTCTCTCTCCTTCAACCTATCGAAGCCACTGCTGACATAGGTCTCTCCCATTTTGCGCCCAGATATCCCGGTCCTCCGCTTTCCTCATCCAGCCCACTAGCGAACTTTCGCAAGTCGTCGGTCCATCGGCGGAGGGCGTCCTAAGCTACGCTTGCCAAGACGCGATCTCGACTCCAGATCTCGTCTGCTCCAATGGCCATCGGTTCTGGACATACGTGACCATACGCCTATCGTTGTGCCTACATATTATTGAACATGACTTTCGTCTTGCCCAAATTCATGCCAAGCCCAACTCGTCGGGAAGATTCATTAAAGCTGTTCAGCATCTTCGCAAGCTCTTCCGATAACTCTGCCACGACGACGATGTCGTCAGCAAAACGAAGATGAGTCATTAAACGTTGAGTTATCTAAGTTCAAACAACGGCCTAGGCTTTCAGTTGGATGCCGGCGTTTAACGAACGGCCTAGGATCCAATTAAATGGCCAATTTAAACATATATACAATTATATTATTATCAGTTATCGTTGTTATCTATTGTGTATGAATGTACAAGTTTTATGCAGTTGCGCTGCGCCTTATTAGAATTAACTACTATGTATTTTTTTATTCTCATTGTAAGTGAACTGTATCTGTTTTATGAGAATAAATATCTTTAAACCCATATCGAAACATATATCGAATTTTTAACTGACATATACAACTAGAATCCTATCCTAGGATCGGTAGATAAACATAATTATGTTAAATAAATGTTTAGAACTTGAAGCTTTATTGCTTTGCTATAATCAACATTTAACATTGGTACATGTATTGGATCACATGAGGCTTCGACTTATTTATCCATTGATTAAATGAGGCATCTTCTTATTATGTATTGATAACAATATTTTCGACGAGATATATTATCATTCGACACGTTTTTCGAAATGAAATAGTGAACCTCTCAAGAACGGTCTTAAATAAAGGTGTTGCTGGTGTGTGAAATGATGTCTCACCTAAATAATTGTTTTGAAGCATATCCACAAAAACATATATTTTTATTAATGAATATCTAAAATTAATGCTGGAATAATAATATTACCTGCGGCGTGCGGCATGCGGTCTCACTGTGTTGTCGCCCAAGTACTCTTCCCCAAATTCATCGAAATGTGGTTCGGGCTACAAAAGTAAAAATGAAATTTTGTACAAATAAAAATATACGGTTTAATAGAAATTAATTAAATAAGTCAAAATATTTAACGCATAATAGGTACTTGTACCTGAATGAAAAGATTAGTATTACACTGCAGGGACAAGACCTTCCTACACAGCATTGCCATGGGGAGAAACTATTATTGAGTTATAATAATGTAAATTGACGTGGGAGATGTTCGTGCATTAGTAGTTCTTAATCAATATCTTCATAAGCTTTGAGGACGTACTAAGCTATAAACGCTGGATATATGTGATTCATAATTATTGTTGTCAAAGCAAAAATTTATCACTAACCAACCAATATGAATGTAGCAAATAATATATTATTGGTGGTGGTTACAGAACGATTTTCAATCAGGACAGGACTCATATTATGATGATGAGTTCAATAGAAAGGTTGAATAATATTCCAAATTGTGTAATTGCGGCGAAGCCATTCAAGTGACACAGCGTTTATAAGGAAAAAAAGTAATTTTCTTTTAACGTTAGAAATATATTTTGATCGAGTTGGTAGGGGAACGTTTTCAGCAAAGTGCTACAACGCTCTATTTTGTTAAATTTGAGAGCTACATGGTTTCAAGGTGCCAAAAAACTCGTCTTGGAAAGGTCTATAAGATGATGAAAACAAAAATTGAAAAAGACACTCATATTTTATTAATAGACATAAATATGTGACCAATAAAAACACATGCAAAGCACTGTAATTCTACGCAGACATTTGATAAAATCCCAATAAAGCTTGGCGTGGTTGGTTTCAAACTTTTCAATGTGTTAAATTCATTTGTAGGTCATATATTTGAGTAACATTTTGCAGACATTTGATAAAATCCCAAAAAAGCTTGGCGTGGTTGGTTTCAAAGTTTTCAATGTGTTAAATTCATTTGTAGGTCATATATTCGAGTAACATTGTAAAAAACAATGATTTAGTAAGGCAACGGAACTAACAAAAAATGACTGGCCTAATCGTAAAAACCGCCGTGTGCGTGTGCCCTTCTAGAGGCCACTACAAAAAACAAGGGTTTCGTAGACATGATGATTTAGCAGGACTCCTAATACAATTGTAGGCAGAAGGATAAATATGTAGGGGTTGTAAGTTGTACGCTACAACTCGCCGAATGTGGCCCCTCATAAGAACTGTGTCAAATACCATATCACTAAATCTGACCAAATAAGATGATTTTGATGAATGTTAATATTAGGAATGTTCTCTAATATTTATTATATCCAACAAACAGTTTTATTAGAAATTGTTTCGTTTATTAAATTCTGAGGAAAACATTGTTATTTAGTCGCAATTTCCCATAGTATAAGATTATCCTTAGTTATTCTTAATAGCCACTTTTATTGGGTAACATATACAAGTAAACTGAACTATTTCCAAAAAAAATCCAATATTGTATAAATTTCATACTGTGTCGTCTTTGTTGGTATTCAAATGTCTTAGTATATTAACATATAATATAATAAAAAATCATGCCACATTACCTCCTCTTGCTGTGCACCAGGTGCTGGTTCACTATCCATTGGTTCTACAGTTGCATCACTGCTAGCTGGTTCAGCAGAATCTTCCTATAGTAGGCACATCAACAACATAAACAACTACTTGTAGATCTATACATTGAATTTTCTAGTCACAAGCATATTTAAAAGCTTTTCTATTAATTGGAAATATACAAATAATTGTAGAACTGCTTGTTATAAAATTTGACACATATACAAATACAGCCTGCAGGCAACATGCACATGTTTGGCTTAACTTCCACGCAAATTAACAAACAAAAAAGCCTTTGTATAATATTTCTCACATAGCTGAGCATTAAATAAAAAAGATTTTAATACCCCTTTTTAGTTGAATTGCTAGTGAAAAGTACTATTAAGCTCAATAACGTACGAAAAGTAAATGTTAAAAATACACAAAGCTACGGCAACTTTAACATAGTAATTACTAAAATATTTTTTTAGATCTAGTATCTTTTTATAATTTGCTCTAACTTCTATTCTGTTAGTGTATGTATAATACTTAAAGAGACCGTAGCATCAAAATTGGTTTTATGCTACTTACGTCACCGTTAAGATGTGCTCGAAGACATCCCATGCTAGTCTTGATTTCAGCGATCAAGCGTCTAGCTGCTTCCATGCGACCAGCAGTCGGCGATAAAGACAGCTGCTGTTGATGTTCTAGCACATAGTCTGGGGTTAAATTCTGAAATGTGAAAATTGTTTTAAAACAAACAGTTCAATCATGATTCATAAATCATTATACCCAAACATTACAAAACAAAGCAAGCTAATAAAGTATCTCACCATGACCCTGCGTACTTCTTGATGGAATGGCAAAGTTTCACCATCATCAGCTGGTCCGTTGAAAACGCCCCCTGGCCCGAGCCGCCCGCTACGCCGTGAAGTGCTGGAGCTTCTGCTTTCTGGCATGGGCGGGGCTCGCTGTACCAGATGAATGACTTTCCCACTAACGTCTACATGGCAAAAAAAAATACTGGCACTTAAATTGTTGCTCTTTAAAAGTTATAAGAAAGTTCGCGACAGAATGTCTATTATTTAAGGTTAACAATAACCTTTTATTTTGCTAACCAAATTTGTTCTAAAATAATTCATTATTTGCTAAAGTGTTTACATAAACATGATATTAATTACTGTAAATAATAAACGAAATATTAATTATTTTAACAATTTTCTTTTAATATTTTTCTTAGGTATACCGCTGTATTAGAAGTTGATTTTCAGACTTAAATATTCGTAAAACATGTATTTATCGCCAGTATTGAAATTACAATCTAATTCTGAGGTATTCGCGAGTTATTTTCGATTTTGGTAAGGGTGTCACTTACACATTACTAATTTATTATTTTCTTTATCTGGGTCTTAAAAAGTATCTAAAAATTCTCTTACATGTTTATTTATATTTAACGGTAAATTTTAATCACCCTCATCCTGATATTGATGATGAAAAAGATTTTAGCACCATGAATTAAAACTTATGATTCATCTTTATCATCGAATTTCATATGTACATGTGTATGTGCATACATGTGCACATAATATTGCATATAACATGGGAAGTTGTTCACCTCCTTGCCATGCTGCTGTGACATTTCATCGAAAAAAAAGAAAGAAAAAGAACAACATTTGAAGTAACTATTAAAATTCGGGTACAGAGTAATGTAACCCTACGGCCAAAGACTAGATAACTTATAATCTCATGTCAAATGCATTATTTACAATATTCAGGTTACAGCCCTACGGTAGGAAAATCCGGATAAAACTTTAAAAGATTGTGATTTAAATGCTACCGATAAAGACATGTTTTAATAGTTATATTTATTCGATAGAAACTTAACAAACTTACAATATAAAAACACTTTAATAGTAATAATAGTAGTATCTCCCATAGCCCAGATTTCCAGTCCACGAAAAAAAATTCCATAGACCTACTGGTAGTTTCCATATTTTTGCAATATAATTTACACCTAGCAGGGGTCATCATGGGTTTCATCAAATTGTGCATTCTGTGATGGCATCCGCCACGTGTAACACATACAAGATTAAACATTCGAAATGGGCCTCAGTGCTGTTGGCTTTAGCCCCACACATGCCTTCCAAAGGACCGGGCCACTATTTGGCCCGTGAATCTTATGGATTTCGAAAACATAATAATAAAACATTTATTTCAGACCAATTTCGATCCATAAATAATAATAATAATATCTACTGACAATCACACAGCGCCATCTAGCCCCAAGTTAACTGTAAAGCCTGTATTATGGGTACTAAACAACGGATAAACATACATGTATAATTTTTTTTTGTAAATACATACATATTATACATAGAAAACACCCAGACCTTTACAAACAGACATGTTCATGCACACAAATGTTTGTACTGCCCGGGGATCGAACCCGGAACCCTTAGTGTTGCGGCCGACCTCTCAACCTCAACACCAATGGGTCGTCAAATGTGTTAATAACATTTAACTTATAGATATGGTTAGTACTTACAACTATAATAACAAAACTGTCAGTAAAAGAACTGGTTCCTGGATAATACTAACATCAAACTAAAAACCTTACAAATAAAATATTGTAACTAAATAAATTAGAAGTACATGTTTTAATAATGGTTTAGTAGAAAATCAGCTTCTAATACGGCGGCATACGGGAGAAATAATAAACCAAAAGAAAAATGTTAAAAATATTTTTCATACGGCATACGGTAGAAAAAATAAATCAAAAGAAAAATGTTAAAAAGATTTCGTTATATATCGCGATATACTGTTTTTTTTTTGTGAGTAGGTATGGAATATACTGTACAATTTATGAATGCAATCAAATTACAAATAGAAGAGCGTCGGATAACGTACATATAATTTCGAAAATACGAAAACACATTGGTACCTGGCGGGATTTGGTAGGAAGGAAGGAAGGATGGTGGGAAGGCAACAGTCCACACCATTGAGCCACCAACGCTCTGTTACATGCGAACTTTTTTTATAAAAAACATTACTTATAATAGCCATGATCGGTTTGAACTATGGTTGCTTAGAATGATCAAATCAATTCATTTTTTAAATAAAAACGACTTTAAACGACTTCAACTTTTTTTAACTTTTTACGACTTGCAACAAAATAGGTGGCTTTGTAACACTGTATCGCAAGAGCTTAACGTGACTTACCAAAACAATTTGGGTATGAAATTAGCTGACACCTTGGATAAACTTTTATAATGGATGGATAACCTGGTTTTACTGCGTGAGAATATCTTATACCGCATGTAACACAGCTACTATCTATAAATATTAAAATTATATGTAATCATTATGATAAATTACCATATTCTGCTAATTTTTTTTCATCTTGCAATACTCTCCCGCAAAATATGAGACGTTGTAACCCAGGTTCAATACCCATTTGTTCTTTGACTTTATCTTTGAGTTGTTCCACAGTGATCTGTAACAACAATACTTTCTATATATGTTACGTTCTAAATAATATTCAAAAATGTTGGATCATAAATTCATAATTTAAAATAAACAATAAATATCCACTGACAATAACACACCGCCATCTAGCCCCAAGTCAAGCATGAAGCCTGTAGTATGGGTACTAAACAATGGATAAACTTATTTATAACATTTTTTTTTTTGTAAATACATACATTACAGATAGAAAACATCCAGACCAATACAAACAGACATGTTTATGCACACAAAGTTGTACTGCCCGGGAATCGAACCCGGAACCCTTGGTGTAAAAGGCGACATCTCAACCAATTACACCACATGAGCATTCAAATAAAAAATAATTAAGGTTAATACTTGTAAAAGCAACAAATTACAATTATTCGCAATTGCATAATAAATTAAGTCTTGTAAGTGTAACTAATGATACTCAGTCATTTAAAATTGGATCCAAATTTTATAAATACAAGCAAGCGTGTCAACTACAAAACCGAAGTTAGGCAGTCGTCATGGCCGAAACCGAGATTAATGATGATGAGTACATCTGTACTGACAATATATTATTATTCTCACATCTTTACTGATGAAATTGCGAATTGTATGAAAAAATTTAAACAATATTTTGTCATGAATTTTTTGTTTCAATCCAAGTAATCAATGCATCTTTGCCAATGCAGTGGCATTTTATTGATGCCTTCTTAAAGAAATCGGCTGGACAGGAGGCAACAAACAACATTCTTCAGCTTTCTAGCACTTCAAAGAATTAGTCAAACATATTTAATGATCATCATTGTGTCAGTGACAAAATTGGGTGTGAATATCAATAAATCAAAGTATTAGAGCTATTCGATTGAAACTTTGTATTTAAATTTTTTTTATTGACATCATATCCTGAAAATTTGATTTATGTGATACATTAGAAACCGACTCTAGAAAGTTCAAAAATAACGAACACTTCATGAAAACGTATGTAGTGCCCCCGTGAGCTACGCTTGCTGGCTGTCTTGGCGGGGTACTAGCTTTGTGTTTAGTTCTTCACAGTACTCATCTGCAGTAATGCTCATCCCGTTTAGTAAGAAGCTGTCTTGAATCACACCGGTTCTAGACCACAAACACTGACCATCACTTTTCTAGGGATAAGTTTTCGTTTAGGGCAATGTTTAGGTGCTGAACCAGGATCCAACCAACTTGCCAAGCGCTTGCAGTTATCATACAGAATCCATTTTTCGTCACAGGTAACAATGTGCATCAAAATTCCTTAGTTTATTATTTTATTTTATTTTTATTTTTATTTAATTATTTTATTTTAATTATTATCATAACATCTAGGTACTGTACCTTCAGTACAACAAACAGCCTGTCTTACCTTAATTTGCTAAAGTTACCTAGTGCTAGGGCAACCAATCTATATAATTTACTTATACATTCATGATTGGATGCAAATGCTCTAAGTAGACTCGGAAGCTTGTTCTGTTTCTGGGGGGGATGTGGGCAGTGGCATGCACAGAAATTATGAGAAGGGTATGCAAAGTGAGTGACACTTATCGCAAAAACAATACATAATTTACATTTGTGTCAAATAAGTGCTGTTGATAACAGCAGATCACCTAATGTTTCAAATTTGTCAAGGAAAGTGGGTGAATAAGTGGGAATCATTTAATATGTTGTCAATTTTCTTGGTTGTCTGGATGCACACAGTATGCACTGCTTATTTGCATATATGGAGTGCACGCCACTGGATGTGGGCTAGCTGGTATAACCAACTGACTGCCATGGCCTTCATACAATGGTCAACTTTATGGACTAAGTGCAGAATTCAACATAGAACATACATTAGAGAGGTTGAGAAAATAATATTTTTAGCTATATCAACACAAGCCAAATAATGCTTATGGAAAATCCCAAGATACTTCTGTTAAAAGATGTAAATACATAATTATTAAGGAATTGCAAGTGCTACATAAATTAAATCATTCGCCAGCAAGAATCACATGGTTCTAAGCAGAACTTAGTTAACTGTTTTGTTTTATACTTCATATGAATTTATTATACATTTGAAACTCGTGATCTATCCTACATAAGAATTCTGTAACATCATAATTTTAATTCAAATCAGTATTATATTAAGTATTATAACTTCTTTTTGGACAGATGATTCTACCAGCAATGTCCAATCAAACTAGGAAAAATAATATGAAGTGATGTTTCTCAGTGAGATTCGAACCCACAACCTCTTGGTCACGCAGCTGACTGCTGTACCCACTACACCAATGAGGCAGTTACAATATAAGAAAAACATTAAATTTAAATATGAAGTTAAATGATATTCATCGTGACATTTTAGAATTCAAGTATAAAGAATGTCAATAACACAAACACAACCCTACTCTTGCAAACATTGTGCATATTTTATTTTTCTAAAATACGACAATACAATAAAATGATATAGCAGCAGGTGCTTGCATAATAAAATAACAATCAGTCACACAAAATTATGTATTTCGCATCTTGCAGCCGAAAACGTAACGTCGCAACAGTCTTCATTACATTCATTTTGTGAATAGAAAACGCACACAGAATGAAAGTAAATACTTCATATTATCACAAATACACACGTTTTATGATAATGCAAACAACATTTACACTAAATCGATCAATTTTTGCTTTACAATTAGTATACCTAAAGGAATACCAACTGAGATGACATTTAGGGTTCTTTTGTAGAAACAAAAAAGGAACATAAAAAACTCACCTCATCGTCCACAGAAAACTGGTGGTTGTTTGAATCCAAGGTTTTTATAGTAAATTCAATCATTTTAGCTAAAGATGACGACTCTACACCCAAGTAGAGTCACGACGCGTGCGTGCGTGCCTACGGGAAATGGCAGCCAATTAATTTCACTGTCGATTTAGATATCACACAATCTTTAAGGCAATAATGATACTCACACCTAACACTAATAATTTGAGACGTTTCGGACGGTAAAATCAATTTTATTGGGATAGGAATAATTTGATTCGTTCAAATCATGGAAAGAAAATCATGAAGTCAGTGTTGTCATTATTCACAAAAAAAAACTTCTGAAACATCTACTTTGATTTCATAAAAAATATCCTTCTTTGTGGGTAAAAACACTGTTAATTAAACACTGTAAACTTCATAAATTTTATTAACATTTTTTTATGATCCTCGCCTTTAAAATGGGAATATGTTTTTCAATATATTCATTCATAATGTTTTATTTAAAAAATGTGGTATTATGAATAAAATAACAAGTTCCACCAATATGAAAAAAGTATTGTTCTGAAAATTATATTCCGTAATTTCAATTTATATTATTCCCTTTCTTTGTTGTAAAATCATTGGGCTCTATAAAAATACATATGAATAAGCTATCATAGGAACATCATTTTATTAACCTGTTTATAATCACCTATAACTCACCTGTTTATAAATCACCTATATCATTGATGGAGGCTTAAAAATCTGCTAGAAGACTCCACAAGTGACTGTGCAAAACATATTAGCAAAAGAATAATTAGGGTTGGCAGTTCTAATAAAAAGTATTGATTTTGTGAATTCGATGCACTAAATATTCATTAGTATGGCAACTAGCAACCTAGCAACGCTGTCATTGCACCCATAGAAATATGACTAAAGCATGGAATCCGGGCTAAAATAGCGATTAAAAACGTATACCTGATGCTCTCACTCCTTACACGATTTTACGTAGGCGAAAATGAGACCGCAAACTGAACATAGTTCTCATAATTAGCAGGTCGTCACATCTCTCAGTGGACTCAATACAATGTTATGTCATTGGACTTATTTAACATACGACTAAATTCAAAATCACATTTTGACGTGCATTCTTAAAGATTGTTAAAAACAGTTTGACACCTTGCTCACATGACCGGATTATAGTACTGTCAGTGGTTTGGCGGCTCCTGATTAACATTTTGGGTAATAGTTGAACTGTCAACGTGAGTAAACAAATAATGCTTTTTTACAAAAGATCGGCATTATTCCAATTACTTTTGTGAGGAAAATTTAAGTTGGTGTGCTAAAACATGCCTGCATGCAATATTGTGGGATGCAGTACTTATTTAAGTAAGACACAACCAGATTTATAGAAGATATTCAGATATTTTTTTGTTGATGTTTTTTATACTTAATTTCATTTTATCTCTTCTGAGGAATTAAAGTGTTGATGCCTACTTTTAAATTACCTTACACTAAAGAAAAACGGCAGGCATGGCTTGATAGATAGTCTGTTTCACGAAAGAAGTCGCGCAGACGTTGCGCCACTGTCGCCAGACGGAATGATACCTGTACTGAGAAAAATATTTACCTCCTTTAAATTTAAGGATATTTACTAAAAAAACATCTAAAATGTTTGAATAAGATAAGTTTAATATTTTGTACATTAGAGAAACAAATACATTTTTTAATTTATATTTACCCTTTAACCGGCGCAGTTGCATATTGTGTTTCTGTTAAGTTGATGTATGATTGAATATTGGTATTTAAGTATTTTACATTTACTCAGGTTGCTCCGCAAAAGCTAAAATAACTAATTCACTCTTTGAGTGTAAATTAAACTGAACTATTGCCCTTTTGCACTGCTGCAAAATGTATGTGTAGTTTGCAGTTTAATCATAATATATTAATAATGTTTTGTATTTAACAATGATGTTGTGTATTGGTTTGTAACTTTTTTTCAATGTATTACAAAGCATGTATGTCTTTTAGTGCAATTATACGATTTATCTACCTATACATAAAGTATGGTTCTTCTAAACTGCCCATTATTTACTAAACGTTGGTTATTTCTTTGCTTAAATGGAACCCATTAAAGATGGATTTGATCGGATGCCGCTTTCTTACTTTTTGTGTTACTTGTATCTTTTATCCGGCCCATTAACAATTAAATTACGAAAATAATAGTAATTTCATTTATTATAGATAGCTAATTTCGATTTATGCCTTAATTATTGATAAAAGTTGCTCTTATAAATTAGACTAATCATCAGCTTATTAACGTCCCCACCGAGGGTCACGAGCCTACTCGTATAGGGTGATTAGGCCTTAGTCGTCCACACAGGCCAAGTGCGGATTAGACGACTTCACTCACAAGCTTGGAATCTCTTCGCGGGTGTGCATGAAGGTTTCCTCACGATGTTTTCCTTCACCGTTAAAGCGTCGGATAACGTACATATATTTTCGAATATTTTTTTTATTAACAGCAACCGGCACGATTATGTCATAGTTATTTCATCCTTAGGTCCTTAGTCTGAGGTGCAGGTACAAAACCCGCAACCAACATTATGAGCATACCTAAGTATTTTAGAATTTTTGAAATAATATGAATATTTATTAACCAATTTATATTGAACCTGCTGACGCCTAAAAAATAAAAATACGATTTTTTTGACGTTTTTTTTTTATTTCTCGTAATCTGTGCTTGGAAATTTGACCACAGACTAATAAGTACAATAAAATTAAAAACTTGACTTGTGTTTTGTATGTTTCTGTATCCACTTGTTGAGTTATCTCTCTTTACTTAATATTTTGTTTTCCTGGAATAATAAGTTATCTTGAAGTGTTGATTATTCGTTTTGGGGCAGACATCTTCAGAACTAAAGGACCCGGGAGTCATTGTGTACTCAGAACTGCGTTCGTAAAAGCTGTGCCCATCTGCGAAATTGAGGTTGGTGATATCATATCTAAAAATAGCCTCAAGATTGCATTGCATCACATAAGAATTTTGACGAATACATAAGAGGCTTATCTGTAACACTCTAGTATGCATTGTTTACCTTTTTTGCTCTAGATATCGAGATGGAAAAAGGCAGTAATCCTCCACCATATGGCTGGAGCAATGGTCACTCATTGCAGCCTCCACCAGCTGCACCACCAAGCTACTCTCAAGCAGTGGGAGGCGTGGGACCTTCCAGTCCTTATACGCCACAATACCCACCAAGTTAGTATGAATATTTATCTTATAGTATTAGAGTTTTTGTTTATTGTGTGTGTACCCATGTGATGTGTTGCAAAAAAAGAGCCAACCTGCTATTTATTAAAAAGTGTACTTTAAAAAAAATCATGCCAAAATATATAAAAGAAGTTGCATAGCTGCTGCTAAAAATGTTTTTTTATTATTTTCAAGGTGATTAACTAGACACAAGTAAAGTGGCTATGATAGAATTGTGTACTTTGTTCTTATTGTCTATTCCTCTTCTTTTAAATTATTAGTGCACATAATACAAATATGTATTAGTCATTGATATATGGTTTTTCATAAGTATATTAGGGCATGCTAACTGGGCTATCCACTGACATTCACACAGTACAATCTAGCTCCATATTAATCGAGGAGCTTGTAGTTAAGATACTAAACAACTGATAAACATACTTAAACGATTTTATTTGTAAATACACACATATTATACATAGGAACACCCTGACCATTGCAAACGCTTGGTGTAGTAGCTAATGTGCCACATGGGTTAAAAAATAGAACATTAGTTATGTAAAATTGTTTTGAGCTTGCAAGTCAAAGATATTTATTTTCAAAATTTATTGTGGAAAATTCAAAAATAAATGCCAGATGCAAAACACAGAAGCTTTAATTTCACTTGTCATAATGACATCGTAGTGTGCTCATGCTTTTTTTATTTATACCAAGTCTCCTTGTGATTGAATTTTTCAATGACAGCCAAGCATTCACTGCAAAACAGATCCTTTAATCATAGCACCCAGTTTTCAAAGTGCCTCTTTCTCTGTAGCAGATAGTATCGGAATCCTCGGCATTGAGATTTCTAGCAAGGTCCAATTCAAGCATCATTTGGAGGACAACGCCAAACTAACTAGCAAAAAGTTGGGCATCCTAAAACAGATCTAGTAGGTTCTTGGCATCAAGCCAGCGACTTATCTTGTATAAAGCTCAAGTGCGTCCTCATGTGGAGTACTGTTCTCATCTCTGGACAGGTGCCCCTAAGTACCAGCTCGACCCATTTGACGCTTTTCAAAGACGTGCTGTCTGAATTGTAGGTGATGCTGATCTCACAAACAGTTTGGAGTCCTTAGAATTCCGGAGAGACTTTACAGATTTCCATCAGATGGGCCGCCTGCTCGTCTGCCAAATAAGCAATAAATAATATATGGGGAACCCCAAAATATATTAATTTATTTTTGAGTTTCATGTCAAAACCTTTATAGCAGTTCACAGAATACATATACTTACAAAGTTTGAATAGTGTAGTGCTAATAGTTTCGGAGAAAAATTGGTGTGACATACGGACGTACAGTCAGACAAACATGAAGAATCTATAAGGGTTTCGTCTTTAGCCTTTCGGCACCGGAACCCTGAAGACCAGTATTCAAACGAATCATACGATTTTTATTCATAAAACCTACCACTTTAGATTCTATGTAACTATCTCAGTGATTGTATTACAATGCGGCTTTCGTTAGTTCGCAATCCATAATATGCGCGAAATGAATAGTGGTCTCATTACTTACCTCCCTGTATGTTAATCTACCGCGCTGTAGTAAATCCCAAAATCCCCTCTTTGGCTCTCCTGCTATTAGGAGATATCGCAGTTTTAACTTACCTATAGGAACGAAGTAGCAGGTTCAAGTTAGCGTTAGCTCAAAGTATCTTTTAGACGCGGGCGAAGTTGCGCGCATAATCTAGTAGCTTATAATAAGCCTTGAGCTCCATTTTTTAATTGATTTAAAACGCATATTTTCACAGACACTGAATTTGTAATAGTACATAACCATTTGGAACTATAAATCCTTGACCTTTATCATTTCAAGTTACCGGCTGAATGATAAAACGTACATACCTACTTACAACGATTCGATCATAATTTCGTAATAAACCCACACACATGCCTTTTAAACGAGCAGTTTCTGAGGCTATGTAGCATTTATTTCAAAGTTACCTACGTAATAACCTAGATACTAAGGTCAAATCCCGAGGTAAATATGTTACGGAGAAATTGCTAAGTACTAGGTATAATGTTGAAAATATAACGAGGAATATTATGAGATGAGCTAAGAAAACTAGGTTAAATTGTCAAAAACGATGACCTATCAATTTACGAAAATTGCAATTTACGTTAAATTATCATTCACAGTACCAATGTTATATACATAGACGTATAAAAAATACGTATTTTATACGTCCATGGTTATATAGTATGAAGTTTTTGATATTGAATTCAAAATTCATTAGTTATTTCGATGGCGCCAACGAATAAACGTGAAATAGCTCTTAACAAAAAAAGTTTTATTCGTGCATTTCGTTGATATGACATGTCATACACCTATATAATTTTAACTTCAAATAAGGTTTTTATAGTACAAAATTCGTTTAATCTACAAAAAAAAAACTATTTTCATCTCACACGAATAACAAATCATGCGCCTATTGCCTAATATTTGTTTCTTTAAATACACCAGAATAATAATGTTATAGCTCGAAGAAGGCTTGAGGCTAGTAGGAGGATTCAGTTGGACTGGGCGGCATTCGGCAAGTTACGTCATGTCCTAACGTCAACGATTCCGCAATGCTTAAAGACAAAAGTCATGGACGGACATGGACATACATGGACGCTGACTGCGGGATTGGTTCACAAGTTCAGTCACTCAATGCTAAATGAAGCGAGCTATGCTCGAGGTCTCTTTTAGGGATCAGAAATTATTTAATCCGTAAGAGAACTAAAGTTACTGACATAACCTATCGGATCAGCAGGTTGTAGTGGCAGTGGGCTGGTATGTCGCAGAACCGATAGCCGTTGGAGCAGACGAGTTCTGGAGTGGAGACCGCACCTTGGCAAGCGTAGCGTAGGACGCCCTCCGGACCGATGGACCGACGACTTGCGAAAGGTCAAGGTCCGCAGGAAAAGCGGAGGACCGGGATATCTAGCGCAAAATGGGGGAGACCTATGTCCAGCAGTGGACTGCGATAGGTTGCAGAGAGAGAGGGAGAGAGAGATTGTTTTTTTGGTATATAATATAAAACATTATATTTATCTATTTGTTCAGAATTGAAAGTTATATAGTCCAAACGTTTTTATTTTATCCTGAAATGTTGTCCTTTTTCGATTGCATGTTTATACATCTACATATAAATAAAATTCGAGTGTCTGTTTGACATCTAATAGCTTATAAACTCTCAAATATTTAACTTGTTATTAAATGTGCAATTATTATTTTTTTTCAAAGGTTCGGGTCCGCAGATAGTCACAACTGTGGTGCCGTTGGGTCCTCACCCAACTCACATGATTTGCCCGAGTTGCCACGCAGAAATTGATTCTTCCACTCAAACGAAACCTGGCATCATAGCTTATATATCGGGTGCGATCATCTTTATCTTGGGGTAAGTGAAATTACTTAAATACAAGAAGCTTTATACAATAAGATGTCAGAGCGGGCAGATAAGTTACAGTTATCATCATCATTCCATACTAAAATATCCATTGCTGAACGATGGCTTCCCTTGATGATTTCCACGCTACTTCGAGTACAAACGGAATTTAGAAAATAAAAGTACAGGCTGGTGTAATAAATGATAGTTTTTTTTTGTTCGCCTCATACGCTTAGAAATTTCGAAGCTGAAATATTTATTAACTCAGGTCTTTTTATGTTTAATAAAAATACTACACATAAGCGGATTGAGACTTTAACCACATCGCCTTTCAGTGTGGGTTTCACCACGGGCAGGTGATGTTGGCTTTTATGCTGTCAAACAATCAGGCTCCTGTCTGGATAGTGAGTGGTTGAAACCAATAAATGTTAACATTAAAGTTTCAATTGTTTTCAAATTTTCAGATGTTTCTGTGGATGCTGTCTCATCCCGTGCTGCATTGATAGTTGTATGGATGTACATCACAAATGCCCTCATTGCAATGCTTATCTTGGCCGCTTCCGTCGATAAATATTTTGTCTTCAACCAAACATGTGAACATATCGATCAACACACAAAGTAACTCCTAACGATCTGCTTCATAAAATCCGATCTGATTAAACTAAACAAAAAACTCTTAGTTTAAAATAAAATACGTTAGATATATAAGACAAGTACTTTTAGTATGTATATAATAATAAATAACCAAATTTTGCAGTTTTACAATGTATGTCTTTAAAAATATTTATGTGTTGTCTTGAATATGGTACATCCATCTAATTTTTATTCTTAGTATCCAGTAATGATTCATGATTACTATTTTAGGAATAAGTACCTACATATAATTGCGTAGGATTTTACATAACAATATTTTTAGATGTCTTATATAATACTTTCAGGTGTTTGGCTTATCCTTTATAATATTTGTTTTAATTAAAGGGTATATTTTTTAACCCTTGATATCTGAAATAGAAATGTGCAGTTGTGTGAAATCACTCTCCTAATGTAATTAGCCGTACACATTAGGAGGTGGTTTCTATATGGGTATAAAAAAATCTAAAAATGTTATACTATGGAACCAATAAACGCTNCGCCGGTGCACCTCGGAGCGTGACGACCGGTTTTTGGTCTCGACCTCTCTCCGAAATCGACACCTTACCGGCGTAGATGTGCAGCAGGAGCTACGTCAAGTTCGCGGGGTGACTGTCAGTCAGTGGACAGTTAGAAGAAGGTTGAAAGAAGCTAACCTTACTCCGAAAAGACCCGCTACAGGCCCGAAGTTGACCACAGCTCATCGTCAAGCACGCCTTCACTTTGCTCGAGAACATTTGGATTGGAGCATAGAGCAATGGCAGTCAGTCCTGTTCACAGATGAGACGAGGATGTGTCTCCATGGCAGCGACAGGAGAGGTCGGGTATACCGTCGTCCCGGTGAACGGTTTTCACAGTGCTGCTTTGTGGAAACCGTTGCATATGGTGGCGGATCTTGCATGATGTGGGCTGGAATTTCCTTAGAAGGCAAAACGGACCTTGTTTTCGTTCCTGGGGGAGGCCGGGGAGGAGGTCTGACCAGTGATCGTTACATTGAAAATGTTCTACTGGATCAAGTTGTCCCTTATCAAGGCTTTATTGGGGAAAATTTCATCTTGATGCATGACAATGCCCGATGTCACACTGCTCGGGCCACACGTGATTTCCTGAACGAAGTTGGAATTCACACTATGCATTGGCCAGCGCTCAGCCCGATTTAAATCCCATTGAGCACATATGGGACGAGCTCAAAAGGAAAGTTAGAGCGAGGAATCCAGCTCCGACAAACATCAATGAGCTCAAGACTGCGTTGGTAGAAGAGTGGGGTCGAATACCACAATCATCCATTAAAAAGTTGATAAGGTCGATGAAGAATCGCATGAGAGCAGTGATCAGAGCTAGAGGAGGGAATACCAAATATTGACACGAATATTTTTTTATCTTACGCACATTTTGTTTCATTTAAAACAATAACCCCATACTGTGAAATTGTATGAATTTTCAACATTTTTTACATTATCATTAGCATTAACCTTTTTTACTAAACTACTGAATCGATTTTCATGCAACTTACACCATTTTAAAGCTCAATTACTAGGCTTTAATTATGTAAAAATTATATAGAGGTATAATAAGGCATTTTTTAGTTATATCACTTGTTATGCGTACTTGAGGCTTGAGTCGATTTACTTGCACGCGAGTATACATAGTTACCTAGTCGTATATTTGACTTTTTTTTTTCAACGTGATATTATTTGTTGATAAAAGGGGGATATTCTGCGACGTTTTGGAAAGGGATGTTTTGCGAAAGGGACATTCTGCGAAGGAGTCGCATAATCGTATCAAACGTTTACCTACTGATTGGCTGCACATTTTCAGTAAGTAACTTACCTATTTATAGAGTGTACACATGAATTAAATATGACATATACACTCATACTTGGTATGTCTTTCCTATTTATTTTGTTTAACCAGGTTTTATACAACTTTTATCCATACATCCATTTTATTGGGCTTAATAGAGTTTTATGCGCCTTATAGGCAACTGTTTATTTTTATAAGTTTGAAATGTATTGAATCATGTTGTAATAATCTACTTAATATTTAATAAATATTGAATAAATACTGCTTCTTTTTATTCACCGCTATGTATATATTACGAATACATATTACCTGCTCTACCAAACAATGCTACCTATTATACTGAGTCGTTTGTGTAGGTATCACTGCAGTGCCAGATATCGTCCCGTAAACTAAAATAGAAGTGTTTAGCACTTCACGTTTCGGGACGGACCAGGCCACTGCACGAGTAGCTAGTGAAATTAAAGACTAAGAACCCTTTCATCTGTTGTCACGGGTGTCGGACATGTAGCTCAGGCTGTCTTGACAAATCTTCAAATTAGGATGAATTTTTGTAGGTCGATAGAGTAATGTGACGGCCAAACAAACACCTTTATTTCAGAATTTGTGTCGCTACAGAACCTTAGATAATCGGTCGAGAACGTTCCCTGACAGCTTGAAATAGCACTTTTCGCTGGTCTCTCAATCCCGCGAATGGAAGTATTTTGATAACTTTTTGCATACCAACGGGCGTCACATAAATTTGTGACGGATATCAAGTTAAAAGTTTAGGTCGTACATACAGCGGTTTAGTAGAAAAATCCAAAAATCTTTGTCCAGCCAGCTTGGTTTTTTTACGTACATAAACTCCTGATTGGCACCTCATGAATCTCAATTACGCGAGCGTTTCCGAATATGGTTTATTTACAAAACTTAGACACGGAATTTGTGACCCTAATAACATTTGATTCACGGCGTTACATATAAGAGTTTACGAGAAATCGATCAAAAACTGAATGTGCGGAAACCTTGAATTCAAACTGGTTGGACATGTGCATCTCCGCTGCCTGGTGGTCTACGGCCTCCGAAATACGTTCAAGTTAAAGTGACGGGGAAGAAAATGAAACCTGAATTTGTGACGGAGAAACTGCGTAGATTCAGAGATATTGATTTTTTTCCATACAAACACTGCAGTAGGTAACCAATATTTAAGGTTGTAAGTAGGATTTAGTATATTATTTCAAGGTGTTTTCTGAGACCGACGAATATTTGTCTAATAGATACAACTAATCTTTTTAGTGGGTAAGTATTGGTGATTTTTATGGTTTATATGGTCGAGGAATCATCCGAATGAAATATCACACCATCCTTTCTAAGACCCTAAAGTTCTAGATTTCTTGGAACAAGAAAATACAGCAGAAATCGGCATTTTTATTGGAGCTCCGTTCACACTTGCGTACTGGTAGCGTTTGTGTACTATTGGCTGTTGGTTTGCTAATATACTTACGTATGATTTCGAATCCATCGCGTACGGTAGAGGGGTGAGAGCACAATAACGCCTCCTGTCTAGTTACTCCGAGATCGCTACATGTCAAAGTGACATAGTAGTGATAGTAAACTCGCGTGCAAGTAAATCGACTCAAGCCTCAAGTACGCATAACAAGTGATATAACTAAAAAATGCCTTATTATACCTCTATATAATGTTTTACATAATTAAAGCCTAGTAATTGAGCTTTAAAATGGTGTAAGTTGCATGAAGATCGATTCAGTAGTTTAGTAAAAAAGGTCAATGCTAATGATAATGTAAAAAATGTTGAAAATTCATACAATTTCACAGTATGGGGTTATTGTGTTTAAATGAAACAAAATGTGCGTAAGATAAAAAAAATATTCGTGTCAATATTTGGTATTCCCTCCTCTAGCTCTGATCACTGCTCTCATGCGATTCTTCATCGACCTTATCAACTTTTTAATGGATGATTGTGGTATTCGACCCCACTCTTCTACCAACGCAGTCTTGAGCTCATTGATGTTTGTCGGAGCTGGATTCCTCGCTCTAACTTTCCTTTTGAGCTCGTCCCATATGTGCTTAATGGGATTTAAATCGGGGCTGAGCGCTGGCCAATGCATAGTGTGAATTCCAACTTCGTTCAGGAATCACGTGTGGCCCGAGCAGTGTGACATCGGGCATTGTCATGCATCAAGATGAAATTTCCCCAATAAGCCTTGATAAGGGACAACTTGATCCAGTAGAACATTTTCAATGTAACGTCACTGGTCAGACCTCCTCCCCAGCCTCCCCAGGAACGAAAACAAGGTCCGTTTGCCTTCTAAGGAAATTCCAGCCCACATCATGCAAGATCCGCCACCATATGCAACGGTTTCCAAAAGCAGCACTGTGAAAACCGTTCACCGGACGACGGTATACCGACTCTCCTGTCGCTGCCATGGAGACACATCCTCGTCTCATCTGTGAACAGGACTGACTGCCATTGCTCTATGCTCCAATCCAAATGTTCTCGAGCAAAGTGAAGGCGTGCTTGACGATGAGCTGTGGTCAACTTCGGGCCTGTAGCGGTCTTTTCGGAGTAAGGTTAGCTTCTTTCAACCTTCTTCTAACTGTCCACTGACTGACAGTCACCCCGCGAACTTGACGTAGCTCCTGCTGCACATCTACGCCGGTAAGGTGTCGATTTCGGAGAGGTCGAGACCAAAAAACCGGTCGTCACGCTCCGAGGTGCACAGGCGTCGGCTGGTATTAGGCCTCCGAGTGAAGGCACCAGTCTCTTGAAACCTTCTGTATACTCTCGAGACAGCGGACTGACTCATATTCAAACGACGAGCGACTTCTCGCTGATTCAACCCTTCTTGCAACAGGGCAACGACTTGAGCGGCTTCTTCAGGTGTTGTATCCATAATTTTCTTCAAATGACGGCTTTAATTTGCAGAGATGTGTTCAGGTCAACGTCTAATGAGCGACTGATAAGAAAAAAACGATTACAGGGGGTTTTGTCGCGCAAGTTGTGAATAGAGCGCAGAGCAGTTTACGGGAGGTTGCGTTCAGTTGCATTCTAAGTACAAGTGGTTATTTAAATTACTGATATTATGCTACCATTTGAAAGCCTAATTACTAGGCTTTAATTATGTAAAACATTATATAGAGGTATAATAAGGCATTTTTTAGTTATATCACTTTTTATGCGCACTTGAGGCTTGAGTCGATTTACTTGCACGCGAGAGTAGTATGCACGTGCCGTGCTTTTGATATTGTACCTTTTAATCTTGTTTTAATCTTAATCATAGACTTTCTCTGTCTAAGCTTTTAATGAATAATTTTGTCATAAATATAACAATACGTCAACGTATGTGTCAAGCGGCTCGGGCATTTTTTGTTTGTTACATCTAGTTAGTTTATTGTTTCTCTTAGGTATTCACTGATAGAATAAGATATATAGATAGATTCTAAGTATCCACTGACATTCACGCAGTGCCATCTAACCCTAAACTTTTATAAGTCTATGCTCTAAACTAAGCATTAGCCTGTAATATGGGTACTAAACAATGGACAGACATATTTATCTATAAACAGCGATATAAACAGAGATATCAACCAAAATATTCGAGTTACATACGTTAGCTTATTGTGATATTTATGACATACAATTATTCATTACAATGTTGACATTAACGTGTCATTAAAAGGGTACAAAATGAAAAGCACGGGCATAAACTAAGCAGCAGTATATACAGATGGGTCGTCAAATTTGTCTATTAACCCTCTACTGCATGAATTATTAAAGAGATGACAAAAAAATTTTTTCATTATGGATATTGCTTTATTTTAGCATGATTAAGATAAATAAATCGATAAAACATAAATAAGTTGTTTAATGTAGCAAAAAAACTACGATACCATATATGGACTCGTATGCACTGCGACAAAAACTCGGTTGGACATATATGGTATCATATGCAATCAAACAAAAAATAAAATATAGAAAAGGAACATTATCTGAGGTAAACAAAAGTATTATTTGTTATTATAAGTCATGGAATGTAACAAGACAGTTTCTTTTATCATTGTAGCATAGAATAACTTTGCATTTTATGTCTTCATAGAACAATCTATGAAATGTTCACGTTGTTTCTACCACGTAAGCCAATGTTCAATATTGTCTGTTCTGACACTGTTCGAAGTAATGTTTTCTCCTCTTTAGAAGATACTGGGGTACCAGGATTGGACAAGGGGGACTTCCTTGACGACATCTTGGTGGTGATTCAGTTTATGAAGTTTCAGTAGTTTTCTCAATCATAAAATTACGACACCGTTGTTTTGGTTCTCTTGCAGTAGATATTAAAGCATCAGGCACACAATTCATCCACAGTGATCCAACGGGAGAATACCATTTTTAGCCTAGTTAACCCGTAATTGTATTGCACTAGTTTTCAAAAAGATCTAATGGTTTTAATGTATTGGGACAGCATCTGTTAATCTAGCTTCTACGTTTCCACTCACTACAATCATATAATATTATTTTATTACATTCTAGCTGCAGGTAATTGGATAATAGACAAAAAGAAATACACATATTAATTGTTCTAATTCTTTGTTTGCAATTTGATTGCTCTACGATTATCAATACATTTGTGAAAAGAAATTAATCTCTGTACTCAGCTCCATAATGCATGAATTAAGCTCATATAACCCGTGAGGTAAGTGGACAAAATGTTAGGATCTAGATTTTGGGTTTCCACTCCATCTTAGCAGCTGGCGTACTTCGAGGCTTTTTGGCACCTTTTCGTCCCTCGCATAATTCGGTCTGAATGCATACGATACCATATATGTCTAAATAAATTTTCGTCGTGCTGCATATGAGCCCATATATGGTACGACACAAATATGGATGAAAATAATTAGAAATAGGTACAAAAGTAAAAAAATAATTGTTGATTGGTAAAGAAGGAGGTATTCACAAAATAAGTATTTTTTTTTATTTACAAATTACTTTCGTATTGTTGTTGTTTCGATTCTCGAAAATGTCTCTCAGACACTCGTCTTTTGTAACACCGACCACCCGCGCAAAAGTGACGTTATTTCTAAATATCATCAAATCATAGACATACTAATTGTGTTTGTTATTGCTAATAACAAAAACATAGATTTAATAATGTGGAATGGCTTAGTTATTATTTGTTTGGAAATAAAACAACAATAAAAAGGCCATACCATATATGGGACCATATGCAGTAGAGGGTTAAAATATTATTATATAATCATGGACGTATAAAAAAAATACGGATAGAATGTGTTCCCCTTAGATTAACCTCATAATATGTCTATGGTGTTCCCATTCCCATAATGACAGCTACTATGATGTCATTCTGACACAGTGTTGCCAATACAATTTTTGGTAGGCCGCCTCGGAACAATAACTTAACCATTATCACCCGGGGAGGCGGTCGTGTATGTAAGTACCTCTCTTTGGGGAACTTCGTGAGTAGTGTCATAGAATTGATGGATAAACCTACTCCCTATACGATTAATTAAATAATGCATAATTGTAAAACTTGCGAAAGCCATAGACTTTGCTACGGCTTTAGGGTGAGGGCAATAGTTCGTAGATTTAGTGTTTTTCTACGCGGCAATTGCCTTAGTATTGACAACAATGGCTTTCTCACTTATTTTCCCATAACTTTAATTTTAAGTAACTTTTTATGATGTAGAAGTATTAAAGGAATTTTTAAAATTTCTCGCAGTATTTTTATTCTAAAACGTCTGACATATTGTAAGAGTGAGACAACATCCAATACTTGGTCCTTCTCTTTCTCTAGAAAATGAGGAACGTTTTTGATTTATGCAATTTATGCCTCTTAGTAGAAAGCAAGCGCTCCCTATACTGTTAATCCCCTTGGTTACGAATAAAAAAAATTGAAGTCCGCTGTCGGATCATCATTGACTCTTTGCCGAACTCGTCGCGTACCTATTCTGTTCAATCTTTACGGGCAGATTCTTATTTTTATATATATATATTGTTTACTCCATGAATTAGACTACATCTTAGAATAATGTCTTGGTTATTCGGATATAGTACAAAACCACCACAGCCACCAGCAGATGAAGGTCCTGGAGATGGTGTCAGTGCTGCTGCACCTCCAGTTCAACTTTCAAAATCCGAGAAAAAGGCTATGGAGGCGTATCGGTTTGATTCCAGTGCTTTGGAAAGAGCCGCTCAAGCTGCTAGAGAACTCGAGAGATCAAGTGAGTTACTGCTATAGTATAGTAAAGTCACATTTCTTGGTATTGCATAATGACACCATATAACCTAAAACTACATCGTGCCGCACTGACTATAGATTTCAACTTAAATTTAGCATTTATGTGTTAGTTGCTTCTTTTGTATTCAATGTTATTACCACTAGTAATACAGTTTCAAACATTACGCTAAATGCTGATTGCCCTTGACATGTAACTTACTAGGTGCTCAAATTTTCCATGGAAAGACAAAAACGTATTTTTTTAAAACTCGGCTGTCTAATAAATTCCAGTCATTGTACAGTGACTGTAAAATAAACACAATGTGATTTTCCAATTCAAATTTAGTGGTCAAAGTGTTGTAGACCACAAGTCATAACTGGGTAAAGGTTGATAGTTTAAAATGAAAGTTTATTGCAATAAAGTATTCCTATAATATACTATATACTATAATGTATTAAGCTCCTAACTTGAAACTTTAATGGGTATTTTATATCTAGAATTCAGAATTATGAGTAATGAATGAATTATACCTGTCTGATTATTATTATACATACCAGTGGAACAATATGTTTTCGAATTTATATGTACGTTATCAGACGCTCTTACAGTAAAAACATCATGAAGAAACCTGCACACACCTGTGAAGAGATTCAAAGGTTGTGCTTGAAGTCAGCTAATCCGCAATAGGCCCACATAGACAACTAAGGCCTAATCACCCTATACGTGTAGGCTTGTGCCCTATGGTGGGGATGTTTTATGAGCTGATAATAATGAACTAGGCAATAGTAAAAAGTTAGTTGCAAAAACTTTTTCCTTATTTATAAAATAACACTAAGTATCTACCACCTTTTTTGGTATTGTCAAACTGTGGAGCTGTACAAAGGCAGTGAAATTTGATTGTAGGCTAATATTTTCTTGCTGTCCTCTTAGATAAACAATAAACTAACTAGATGCACAATCACAAAGAAATATCAACCAAGATTGTCTGAAATGCATGACACATACATATTGTTATATTTGGAATGTAAAGAAATAGTATATATATTTTTTATATATTATTTAAATTTTAACCTTATTGTGGCATAGAAAGAGTACAAAATCCAAGGCTAGTGCTTATGATTTTTGTCATGATAATGGATGAAAGTTATGCCCAACTGAGGTGATGGGCAGCCTTTTGGCGCGCACACTTTTTGAGCGAGATTGCGCACTCAGTCTATTGTTTATGCAAGGCTTAGTACTACTATAAGGGTCAAAATAAAAACATGACTTAATAATTGATAGTATAATATAATTTTTTTTTTATTAATACAAAAAGGTCCCAGCATAGGTACAGTGTTCAGCATTCAATATATAAGAACACTTGCAGATTCAATTGTAATATTTGTAATGCATCATAATGGTAATTATATTCACTAAAGGCCTCTTAAATAGGTTCAAGGGTGCTCAGCATGGCACCCTTTTGGCGCGCACACTTTTTGAGCGAGATTGCGCACTCAGTCTATTGTTTATGCAAGGCTTAGTACTACTATAAGGGTCAAAATAAAAACATGACTTAATAATTGATAGTATAATATAATTTTTTTTTTATTAATACAAAAAGGTCCCAGCATAGGTACAGTGTTCAGCATTCAATATATAAGAACACTTGCAGATTCAATTGTAATATTTGTAATGCATCATAATGGTAATTATATTCACTAAGGGCCTCTTAAATAGGTTTAAGGGTGCTCAGCATGCTATGGAGAGGGAGAGCTATGTTAGGTGTTTCTTTATGCGATAAGATTCTAAACAAGGATATCTGTAGGAAAACTAAGGTGACTGATGTAGCCTACAGGATTAGCAAGTTGAAGTGGCAGTGGGCAGGGTACATAGTGTGTAGAACTGATGGCCCATGAGGAGGAATGTCAAGTGGCGCCCACAATAAGGGGAAACGAAACATATCTCGATCCCCAATTAGATGGACGGATGATCTAGTTAAGGTGCAGGGTAGTAGATGGATGTCAACTGCTATGGATCTAGGGATCTGCACAAGAAAGATTTCATAGGTTGATTGATAACATGCATTTAAGTAGGCAAAACATGTCTCATAAGTCATGTCAAAAAAAAGTATGCTGGTTACTGATTGCTGTGTCAAAGAATTTTCTATTGGTTTTAGATCACCTAGTATCATGAGTTAGTCTCTTTCAGAGTATTAACTGAGTTTCTTGATAGAATCAGCTTTGTAGAAACTTCACTATATATAATAGATTTACCTACATTTAAGTACATTTCAATTACATAACTATGATTATAAAAAACTACATTCCAATAACAATTATATTAAACAAGAGACCCATCCCTTAAATATTTATACATATATAGGGACAGAATGTGACTTTGTTTTATTAAAGTAGTGATCACATTCCCATTAATATGTACTGTATTAAATTAAACAAATTTAGAAATAAGGTTCATGTCAATGGTTTTTATTTGAGAATAAATCATACATTAAAAACTTAGGTATTGAATTTTATATTTTTCCATTTATCAAAATATTCTTTTAAATTATTAGTAAATACAGTTTTTAGTTTGATTTCGAATTCCCTACTTTGCATGATAGATATACATTTTGTATTGGTTAGCATGTGTGATATTTGTGTGAGTGAGAAGTGTTATATACAAATATATTATTAATAATATTTTATTTATTTTCTCAACACAAACATATGACACAGACATTATAAGAACATGATAGATTGTGTGAGACTGATACCTCAAAAGGTACCCGAGTTATAGGTCACCAGGTCAACCACCTCCGATCGCCAGGATGTCACAGTATAAATTACTTCAAAATGTATACAATAAATGACAAAAAAGATACATTAATAATAATGATAGCAATCAACATTGTAATTATATGTGAGGTAACAGCAATGTGTGTTGAGTTCACATACATCAGAATATACATTAGACTGGACAAGCCACCAAGTTTATAGGCAGTCCCGGTGTCGCAATTTCTTTTCGGTACTTACCTGTGAAAAGTTATTATATTTCTTGGTAAATTTACTGATTCATTGCGATGATGGCATGTTACAATTGCACAGGATGGCATTTTGGAAAAAGACGGTAATTTCTTCTAATATTCGTTCGTCTTGACTCGTCTCACAAAGCGTAAACTGGTAGCCAGTGTATGCTCGTTGAGCTTACAGTTCTCGCACTTTAAACGCGGCTTGCCCCATCTCCTGTATTGGGAAATCTGTGGTTGAGTACCTACGTGTGATGTGTGTGTGTGATATATGTGTGTGTGTGTAAGTGTTTATGTGTGTGAAAGTGTTTGTGTGTGTGTGATGTGTGTGTGAGTGTGTGTGTTTGTATGAATGATCAAATTAAGTGTGGTGTACGGGCTTATTAAATATGATGAAATATTAAATTTGCATATGAATACTTATTAAAACACAAATGCATTATTTTATGACAATTTGAGTTATTTTATCTACATTTTCAACTATTATTCAATTAAATGCATTTTACTTAAAAATAAGCTTAGCAATATTGAGCAAATTGTTGAAATGCCTATACAAATAGGGGCCTGTTCAATATGATTGTTGTCTAGCAAACCATGAATTGAAAGGAGGAACATTAGTACGCACACGTCTTTTGCGCTGATATACAAACTGTGTTCTTTTCTGTCATCATTATATACATGCCTTAAGTTTAAAACATAATAAATGTTGATATATATCCTACTAATATAGAAAAGAAAGCAATAAAAATAATAAAAGTAATAGAAGTATTAAGGACAACTTTTTATAAACTCCTTGATGCTATCATGTAACAGTTTTTTGGAGATTGGGTTTTTATTATTTAGGTGTGGCATTAATTTTGATAAACTGCTGTTAAATCAAATAATATAGGTAGACTGTAATACTGCCTCCATAATTATATTCACAGTAAGAACAAAATATATAAATGTGGGAAATTGACCTTATGTAAAAATAAATCTGCTGATTTTCATAAGATATACTCAAACTCAAAATATTTTTATTCAAATAAATCATTTACAGATACTTTAAAATTGTCAATTTTTATTATTACATGAATCTACCACTGGTTTAGAATAAATAGGATTTTCGTGAAGAGCTGGCAAGAAACTTGATAGTCGCTCTTCTAAACTTTTTATATCATGCGTGTTTTCATCAGTTTTGTGATAACCTATGTGTAGGTACAGTAATTAATTACAAAGATTCTGTAACAGGAACATTCTGTGGAAGGCATCTTTACCCGATAAATATTTGTTTATTGTATAGCAACCTTATTTTAGGAGTATTAAAATCTTTACTTACACTGGTTAAAGGCCAAATCGGCAAGACTTTTTTGGTATTTTATTAGATAACTTTATGCCTCTTCCAACGAATGATTTTCCTGTTTTACCTAGTCTGGGAATTGAGACAGCAAGTTTGTTTTTAGTATTACAATTATGTAAGTCACGATCTTTTTTTAAACAAATGAAGATTTTTGTGGAAGGAAACTAGATTAAATATCGATTTCGTTATATACTTCCGGAGGTGACTCACATTGCCTTAGGTTAAATAAATGGCTTGAATGGCTCTTTTTTTTAAGCATAAATATAGTATTCATATCAACAGCTGAGCCCCACAACAGAAGACCATATGCCATTATACTATGAATAATGTAATTATGTTTTACGTATCTTCGGCAAATAAAGTTATATAAAGCAAAATGTTCAATGTAGGTCTTATTTAAGGAAATATGTTTTTTAATAGAAGTTATAATATCAGTAACTCAACATACTGAATTTATGACAATGGGACCAGAATATCAGTAGTACTAAATAATAGATGTGTGTCGTCTATTATTACAGGGCATGCTAAAGATGCTTTGGACCTTAGCAAGTTGCAGGAAGCAACAAAGCAACAAGAGCAAATGGCAAAAATTAAAGAATATGAAGCCGCCATAGAACAAGCTAAAATTGATCAAAAGAAAATTGACTATGAAGAAAGACGGAAAACATTGCAGGTGTGTGTGTGCCTTTCTTAAATATAAACTTACTATTGAGTGTTTGTATGAATAGTTATTACTGAACTTGGTAAAGCGAATAATCCTCAATAATTTTATTTTCAGGAAGAAACAAAACAGCACCAGATGCGAGCTCAGTACCAGGACCAACTGGCCAAAAAAAGATATGAGGAGCAATTAGTTCAGCAGCAGAGATCTCAAGAAGAAATATTAAGAAAGTTTGTATATTTTTCCTATTATTTAGCTAGTTATTTTAACTGGTATGTGGCATTTTCTAGTTTATGTATAATGTTTTAGACAAGAGGAGAGTGTTGCCAAACAAGAAGCATTGCGCCGAGCCACCATTGAACATGAAATGGAGCTCCGTGAGAAAAACAAGTTAAAGACAATTGAAGCAGAAGCTAAAGCTCGTGCTAAAGCAGAGAGGGAAAACCGTGATATCACACTTGAACAAATCAGGCTGAAGGCAGCTGAAAATAGAACAACAATCCTTGAAAGCATAAAGTAAGTTATCAATTAGTTTGTGAATTGACCAAATTCAAAGTCGTTTTTCAAATTACAAAAATATAAAAAATAATATGTGTGTAAGTATTGACAGTGTTGGGAAATTAGGTAAGAGACTTGAAAGGGTAAAGAAACACAACAGAATAATAGTCTATTAAAAATAAACTGTTATAAACATTTAATTAGTTACATATTTTATACTTTATTAAAATACATCATTTATTTTTCTAAAATTAGAACCGCTGGAAGTGTTATTGGCACTGGACTGAATGCTCTGGCTACAGATTGGGACAAAACATTAGCAGCTGCTGGTGGATATCGCTTTTAGCTCTTGGTGTTTATACTGCTAAGGGGGCTACTTCCGTGACAGCAAGATTTATAGAAGCTCGAATTGGTAATAATCTTATCAAAAAAAGCTAAGTAAGTTATTAATGTGAAAATTAATTTTATCTTATTACGTTACCTTCCAATTGCAGGGAAACCAACACTTGTCAACGAAACATCCAGATTTTCTTTATTGGAAGCCATCAAGCATCCAATCCTGACAGTATCTAGGGCTATTCGTAGTTTCAAAAAGCCATCAGATGCATTAACGGGTGTCGTCCTCGCTCCGACACTTGAGAAAAGGTTGCGCGACATTGCTATTGCAACAAAGAATACTCGTATTAATAAAGGATTTTACAGAAACTTGTTAATGTATGGCCCTCCTGGCACAGGAAAAACTTTGTTTTCGAAGGTAAACAATTTTTAACAAAAACAGCAATACCCATTCTGCACCCTTTAACTGCCAGGATTCCAAGCACAACATAAAATGTATTGTGTCTGTTTGATATATTATAGATAACAGTGGTAAAAGTTGTGAGAAGTTTTATCTATAAAAACCTTTTGATTTGTAAAATACTAATTTTATGGAAAAGTAAAACTTATATTAATTTTCAGAAATTAGCCAAGCATTCTGGGATGGACTACGCAATTCTGACTGGTGGTGATGTAGCACCCAATGGGAAAGGATGCTGTTGCAGCCATACACAAAGTTTTTGATTGGGCCAACACCAGCCGGAAAGGTATTAAAAATATATGATACTGTTTAATGTTTTGAATTTGTGCAATGTTTATTAGATTTAATCTGAAATTAAACTTACCTTTTGATAACAGGTGTATTATTGTTCATTGATGAGGCTGATGCATTCTTGAGAAAGCGTTCTTCGGAGAGAATTAGTGAAGACTTGAGAGCAGCCCTCAACGCATTCTTGTACCGCACATCGGACCAAAGCAATCGTATAATGTTAGTGTTAGCGTCGAACACGCCGCAACAATTTGATTCGGCTATTAACGATCGTTTGGACAAAATGATCGAGTTTGGATTGCCGGGGGTAGAAGAAAGAGAGCGGCTCATAAGATTGTATTTCGATACATTTGTTTTGAAACCGGCATCTGAAGGAAAGAGGTAATGTTTAATTTTTCTCTATTTTTTTATTTACCTTTTTTTCAACTACAAATTTGTGTAAAGTACAGGCATGATACAGCATGCTCACCTTGACAATGCATATTTAACTTATAGTTAAGAGATAGGTTGTTCTGAATAATAAAAATCATGATATTTGAATGTACTCATGTTGTTTATAGAGCGTCGATGACTCAATGGTGTGGACTGTTCCCTCCTACCGGGAGGGCCGAGGTTCAAAATCTCGCCACGTACCAATACGATTTCGCATTTTCGAAAAATATATGCACGTTATCCGACGCTCTTACGGTGAAGGAAAACATCGTGAGGAAACCTGCGCACACCTGCGAAGAAATTCAAAGGTTGTGCGTGAAGTCGTCCTACCCACACTGGGCCCGCGTGGACGACTAAGACCTAATCACCCTATACGGGTAGGTTTGTGCCCATTGGTCCCCACGTTTAATGAGCCATCAGCTCATTAAACGTGCGTGATGATGTTGCTTTCAGGCGTCTGAGTGTTGATCAGTTCGATTATGGAGCTTTATGTCATCATTTGGCGACACGTACAGCTGGTATGTCTGGACGTGCGCTCTCCAAGCTGGGTGTGGCGTGGCAGGCCGCCGCCTACGCTTCGGATGACGGTCGTCTCACTGAGCAAATGTGCATTGACATCTGTGATGATGCAGTGCGGGATCATCGTCAAAAGGTGCGTAATACTGGCAATTACCCTAAGAAAATAAAAATCGTATTTCACTATAAGGTAGTTATTAATTGTTAACTTCAATGTTGAGGCATAAAATTGAAAGACATTTCTACCAGAATTAAATTTGATTGACATGGTCACAACTTGTTTTAACATTTATTATTAGTTTTACATTATCAAATTATTTGAAGTGTTTTTAAAGTAAAAGAATGGACCTGACGTAAACTAATTTCGTTTTAGATGGAATGGCTGTCAGCTGAGGAAAAGAGCCGCAGTATGATGCCTTATTTATTAGATTTGCCGCCTCTAGATAGCACAGACGACAGCCAAAAGGTAAAAATTACTGAGCTACTTTCCAAAGATGATGAAAACGCAAAAAATAAAGAAGAAGCCAAGAAGAGGGCTTCTCAAAAAGTAGTGGAAATGGAAAAGTGACATCACCTAATAAATAATATTAATTTAGAAGAGCCACCAAATGCTGATACAACTCTTACTGATAAATATGGTGAAACAGACTGTGATAACAATGACGAAAAAAATATTTATGATTTCACCATAACAAGAATGCAGAAATTTGTAGCTTTGACAGATCGTGACATGGATATACTGCGCCATATATCAAGAAAACTAAATAACTAAACATATTGTTGTACCAAAAAATCTACAAGCCTTATAATAAAGGAAGGGATTCGATTATTGTTTTTGGTGAGTGGCTAAAATGATATACCTTCGGTGTATATCCCTTGCCTCTGTGAGGATGTAGTTGGTTCTAACCTTGTAAATTAGTAATCATAAACATAATACATATTATTCAATTAAAAAAGCTTAAACTACTGTTAAATGTATAAGCTGTCAGCATTCCTATGTATAACTTGATTTACGATAAACAAGGTACAAATTTATCTAATTATCATTATATCACACAAGTAGGTGTAAAATGTTTTGGCCATTATGCAATGCATTAAAACTCATTTGAATCTTTTAAAATAATTTTCATATAAGTTTATATTCATACATAATTATGTACCATTAAAATGTAATGAAGCATCAAAATACACATTTCTTCAGCACCTTATGTATTTTAATAAAATTCACACCTACATTATATTCATCTAAGTCTGTATATTATTTTTGAACATGTCAACTAAACATGTTATATCACAAATTAGTAATAAATGTTATATCTTAAGCATCGCAGTCATAAAATGGGATAGATTTGACTTTGGAAGAACAGATGAATGCTCAAGGTTTATAAAATTATCTATGCTTGTCTCATGTATTTTGAACAAAAGAAAATATGTTGCCTTAATTTCGAAAAACGCCAATACTAGCCAATTTATATTCATTATTAAGGGAAGGAAATAGGCTGGTCTACTTTAATTCTGCACTGTTGAATTTTCATTTTGAAACAACTAAATTACTCTAAAGTTCACAAAGAAGTACCGATTACTCGATAAATTAATTAGTTTTCGCTTCTCATTGTAATATAGTGTCAACTTTAATTTGAAGATAATTTTTCCTGGTCTCATGACCAATAAAAACACGATAAATTTTTGACTACTTTTGATAGGTTTTTGTTTATTTGAGTGAATAAACATAAACCTATCAAAAGTACATACATTCATATGGCAATAAAATAGTGGCAGTGACTATATTTAAGAACAAAAGTAAAATTAATGTGCGGTAATAAATGCTATGTATGCTTGTATTGATGGTGTATAAAGAGTGCGGTAGAGGTAGGAAATAATACACATGAATTGTTGGTTGATCCTTTATTTTACATTTACAGTACCTGAAGTACAAAAAATAGCCATAACATCCAGATTTATTTCTCGTGGTCCTAATTCAAAGAATATCTTCCATTTTACATACTTGTTGGATATGTAAATAAGTCATAAGAATAGGAAACCAATAAATAATATTGAATTTTGTAGGACCACGTAAATATGCAAAAATATAGAAAGCACATGTTATTGTGTTATTACTATCGTCGTGTTGGGTGTTAATAAAACATATGTTATTTGTTACGGATTTGTTATTTACTTGTAGATGAAATAGAAACTTTCATGGTACACATTGTTTTATTTCCAAAAAATATTTTCGGCAATGCAATATATATAAGCGACAAGTGAGATGGCCAATTTTGTAGTGTTGTGACAAATACCGACTTTTTTTATGCAATAAATAAATAACTTTGATTAAATTGGCTAACATAACTAAAATAGAAATTGTGATAAGCACGTATGACCACACTAAATTTAATATTGTTGATTGCCAAACAATTAATATTTAACGAATTGTCATGTAGATTAGAAATGAGCTAGTAAGAAAATATAAACTTAACGAGGAAAGCTACCGAAGTTATTTTAATCATAACAAACAACACCGTGACCATAGAATACGATAAACGCGGTCGATATGTTCCTGCGCTCGCCTTAGGTATAATCATAGTACTTTATGTAACATATACTAGTGACGTGCGGCGTGCGGGCTGTCCCTCCTTAGCGCTTATGTCATACACGGATTCCTCTGAGTTGTCGCCTAATGGTGTTTTGAACTAAAAGCACCAAAATAAATTTATGAACAGTAGGTCATAACCATCATAAGTTCCTTATAAATATTGTAATAATTGCTTATGAATAGTTTTTTATAATTTAATAACCAACATTACAATATGGGCTTCTTCTTGAAGCTATATAATTACCTATAAATTGTACTTTATCTTTACTTTTTAAACCATTTCTAAATCCTTAGTAACAAGTAAAGTAATTACTGAATCACCTATAAGCAACGAATATTTATAATAAAAACAAAAAGCCTACCTAAACATCTAATTTGATTTAAGCATGTACATTGTTTAAGATATATTGACCTTAGAATTTCTTATATTTACAAAACATAAAATTAAAATACATCAGTCTATACCAAAAATGTGTTATCTTTAAATGGGCACGCATCAACATATTGTTATCATGTCATAGTTACCTGATTCAAAAATAATAAGTATGCAGTAAGTGACTTATTACATAGTAATCTCAATAAATTATTTCATTCCGAAGTAATAAACCAATTGATTGTAAATAATAAATAATATACACTGACGTTCACACAGCGCCACCTAGCCCAATTTTAGGTTGAAGCGTGTTGTAGTAGGTACTATACAACGGATAAACTACTTATACCCTTTTTTTTATAAATACATCATATTACATAGACTACACCAGTCCAATACAACAGCATGTTCATGCACACAAATTTAATACGCCCGAGAGATCGAACTCGGAATCCTTGGTGTAGTAGCTGACAAAGTATGTTTATGAACAAATCTGACTTATATATAATATTTACGCATTTATTAATACCATGATCATCAGAAGTATTTGAGACTATAAAAGGTTATAGTGAGATAATATGAGCTACAATAGTTTAATTTGATTTTCGAGATAGTATAATCAATTGATCTTAGAGACGGCACACTCAAAAAGCGCAAATAATATTATACAATTATAATTATGTAAATATATAAGAATGAAAAACTTAAAAATAGGTAGCCATTTTACAATGTTACCGCTCTATATTCGACTATAGATAGTTAGACAAAAACAATAGTATCGATCGACTTATCATCGATAGCTTAGTAAAGTGCAATAGTTATTTATACACTGTAATACTATCGATAGTATTGTAGCTCAATATTGACATACTATCGATACTATCGCTTGTGATTTTTTTTATCAATAATTGCTAATATCGATTGTTAGTGTAATTATAAAGCCGATATTATCGATAGTATTGAAATGTATCAATACTATTGCGCTAAACTTAGCTATCGATACTATAGACGATTTTCGAGGTCAACTACGATTGATTTCGGCAACACTGCGGCTTTATTCATTGAGTGAAACAATGAGCAAGAATTTTGCACAGGTTTAAATATAAAAATTGGAATATTATGGCTCATATTTAAAGCAGGGGGTTTACCGCCATCCCTTTAAAACAGTATTACTATAATGAAACATAGCATTTATGTACTAGAAAAGGCGAGATGTATTTTTGTAATACTGTTTTAAAGATAGCGGTCAGGACCAGAGTGGAGATCACATGTATAGGTCAGATACTATGATTAGTAGTTAACTGAATATTGATTTTGTTATAATTGATAAAAATATATTTTTAATAACATATTTATTTTTGAAAGTTTTGTTTACAATAAAGAATAATAATACGTAAAATCAGCATTAAATAGCATACACCTTTGTGTATATATATAGTTAATAAAATTCTTTATTTAATTAATTATTTTTGAAACCATAACAGCATGACGATTGTGTGGAGCTTCAATCTTAACAACTAGAACTCTCGATGGCCGAGGCACATCACTCTGCACATTTGATCTGTTTTTCTGTCATATCTTGTGTTAGTTCTAAAAACAGGTCTCAACTCCTTGATTTAACTTCGCAGATGTGTAAAAATGTTTTGCCCCCACCATCTTGCATAGCTAAAGTATATGTATATTTTATTACCAAAGGAGTTTTAAATACATCATTTATAAATGAATTTCAATATGTGGCACATGCCACCAATCCACATGGATTAACTTTAAAAAGTAAAAACCAGTGAAGTAGAGTTTTACCTGGGGAAACACCTTAAATTAAAAACACATTAAAAATCCATTGGTAACAGTTAAGGTGTATCTTTCAAGAATAAAAGTTTTTAGTACTTGAATTTAATTTTTAAAATAATAGTGCTGTAGAGAACATACACTGTTATCCCTCTTTATAACTGTTTAGGGTAGAGATTATACTTGCTTCCTTGCTATATTTTCATAAAAGTAAATTACAATCAGTTACCTTTCGCCTCTCGAGAGGAACTGTCCTTTCATGTTCTAAATCAACTTTGTTCCCTGCTATTACAAGAACAATATAGATCCCAACATCTTTTTCAATTTCTTTACCCAATTTTAACCTGAAATAAGCATAGATATTAGTTGAAAACAATAGCATCTAGCTGAAGATTTGAATAAAATAGTATAAATTTAAGTACATAATTATATTGTGAGACTTATATTTCATGTCAATGTGTAATCGAGCGTAAGAGAACCTATCGGTTGCGAAGTTTATACGATATCGAAGACAAATGTCAGAAATATATACACTTAATAATAGAATTCTAGGAAAAATAAAAACCTGCATGGACATACTCCGAGCGCGCTCTGAAGTGAATAAAAAAATCTTACATAATAATCTGACGATTTGGAAGTACAAATAACATCAAATTAAGATAGGTACACGTGGTTCATTTATATACCCCAGATGTGCTGTCTTTTAATTTGATAACTATCTGATGGGATTCACATAAAGCAACAATGAAAATATTTTATTTATTCATATCTTTTAACTCAAAAATGAACAGCTGAGATAAAATAGCCTAAGCTGAGATGGGCCCCTTGACCACATTATTACTATTATTTTTTCATTCATATATTTATCTTATATTATTTACTCCTTTAATACATCTTGTTTTTTTAATTGTGTATTTCTTCTTTGTATCAATCATTGTAAACTGTGTAAAATCATGTAATTGTTATATTTGATCTTCTATGTTTAAACGTATATATTCGTGTTTTTTTGTCGTTGTCAAATAACGTTTTCTTATTCTATTTTATAGCATATATCAGTANACTTATTACATAGTAATCTCAATAAATTATTTCATTCCGAAGTAATAAACCAATTGATTGTAAATAATAAATAAATATACACTGACGTTCACACAGCGCCACCTAGCCCCAAGTTTAGGTTGAAGCGTGTAGTATGGGTTACTATACAACGGATAAACATACTTATACCCTTTTTTTATAAATACATACATATACATAGACTACACCCAGTCCAATACAAACAGACATGTTCATGCACACAAATATTTATACTGCCCGGAGATCGAACTCGGAATCCTTGGTGTAGTAGCTGACAAAGTATGTTTATGACAAATCTGTAACTTTATATAATATTTACGCATTTATTAATACCATGATCATCAGAAGTATTTGAGAACATATAAAAGGTATAGTTAGATAATATTGAGCTACAATAGTTTTAATTTTGATTTCGAGATAGTTTAATCAATTATCTTAGATGACGGCACACTCAAAAAGCGCAAATAATAATTATACAATATAATTATGTAAATAAATGAAGAATGAAACTTAAAAATTAGGTAGCCATTTTACAATGTTACCGCTCTATATTCGACTATAATAGTTAGACAAAAACAATAGTATCGATCGACTTATCATCGATAGCTTAGTAAAGTGCAATAGTATTGGTACACTGTAATACTATCGATAGTATTGTAGCTCAATATTGACATAACTATCGATACTATCGCTTTGTGATTTTTTTTATCAAAATATTGCCAATATCGATTGTTAGTGTAATTTATAAAGCCGATATTATCGATAGTATTGAAATGTATCAATACTATTGCGCTAAACTTAGCTATCGATACTATAGACGATTTTCGAGGTCAACTATCGATTGTTCGGCAACACTGCGGCTTTATTCATTGAGTGAAACTATGAGCAAGAATTTTGCACAGGTTTAAATATAAAAATTGGAATATTATTGGCTCATATTTAAAAGCAGGGGGTTTACCGCCATCCCTTAAAACAGTATTACTATAATGAAACATCAGCATTTATGTACTAGAAAAGGCGAAGATGTATTTTTGTAATACTGTTTTAAAAGATAGCGGTCAGGACCCAGTAGTGGGAGGATCACATGTATAGGTCAGATACATTATGATTAGGTAGTTAACTGAATATTGATTATTGTTATAATTGATAAAAATAATATTTTTAATAACATATTATTTTTGAAAAGTTTTGTTTACAATAAAGAATAATAATACGTAAAATCAGCATTAAATAGCATACACCTTTGTGTACTATATATAGTTAATAAAATTCTTTTATTTAATTAATTATTTTTGGAACCATAACAGCATGACGATTGTGGGAGCTTCATCTTCAAAACTAGAACTCTCGATGGCCGAGGCACATCACTCTGCACATTTTGATCATGTTTTCTGTCATATCTTGTGTTAGTTCTAAAAACAGGTCTTCAACTCCTTGATTTAACTTCGCAGATGTGTAAAAATGTTTTGCCCCCACCATCTTGGCATAGCTAAAAGTATATGTATATTTTATTACCAAAGGAGTTTTAAAATACATCATTTATAATGAATTTCAGATTGATGTGGCACATGCCACCAATCCACATGGATTAACTTTAAAAAGTAAAAACCAGTGAGTAGAGGTTTTACCTGGGGAAAACACCTTAAATTAAAACACATTAAAAATCCATTGGTAACAGTTTAAGGTGTATCTTTCAAAGAATAAAAGTTTTTAGTACTTGAATTTAATTTTTAAAATAATAGTGCTGTAGAGAAACTACACTGTTATCCCTCTTTATAACTGGTTTAGGGTAGAGATTATACTATGCTTCCTTGCTAATTTTCATAAAAGTAAATTACAATCAGTTACCTTTCGGCCTCCTCGAGAGGAACTGTCCTCATGTTCTAATCAACTTTGTTCCCTGCTATTACACAATATCAGATCCAACATCTTTTTCAATTCTTTTACCCAATTTTTAACCTGAAATAAGCATAGATATTAGTTGAAACAAAACAATAGCATCTAGCTGAAGATTTGAATAAAATAGTATAAATTTAAGTAACATATTATATTGGTGAGACTTATATTTCATGTCAATGTGTAATCGAGCGTAAGAGACCTATCGGGTTGCGGAGTTTATACGATATACGAAGACAAAAATGTCAGATAATATATACACTTAAATAATGAATTCTAGGGAAAATAAAAAAAAAAACTTGCGTGGACATACTCGAGCGCGCTCTGAAGTGAATAAAAAAAGGCTCTTACATAATAATCTGACGATTTGGAAGTGACAAAATAACATCAAATTAAGATAGGTACACGTGGTTCATTTATATACCCCAGATGTGCTGTCTTTTAATTTGACAACTATCTGGAGGGATTCACATAAAGCGACAATGAAGATTTTTTATTTATTCATATCTTTTAACTTAAAAATTGAACAGCTGAGATAATAGATAGCCTATGCTGAGATGGGCCCCTTTGACCACATTATTACTATTTATTTTTTCATTCATATATTTATCTTTATATTATTTACTCCTTTAATTACATCTTTGTTTTTTATTAGTGTATTTCTTCTTTGTATCAATCATTGTAAACTGTGTAAAATTGTAATTGTTATATTGTATCTTCTATGTTAAACTGTATATTCGTGTTTTTTGTGTGGTCAAATAAACGTTTTCTATTCTATTCTTAATAGCATATATTAGTATATAATATAAAATATGTATGTATATAAAAAATATATTTGAGACAATATTTTCTTCGTTTTCGTGGCTACGATTATTTTCCTCTTCTTTCACATAATTAAAATCAAAATCGCAAATTGAAAGTTGTTAACAATACCAACTGCACAATTAGCTGTCATGACATCATGGCAACAAAATATTGAGATAGAGAAAGAGTGATAGAGGAAAAGAAACGCGGAGAGGGGAATCACGTAGCTGGTTGCATTAAACCTTATTGATTAGTTTTCCTCACTTCGGCTAATGGAAATCGTTTGATTATATATTTTTCGGTCACATTGAAATAGTTCCCTCAAAATAAAAATAAAAGTTGACCATGGTCGAGAAAGTCCAGATGACTTTTACAAGTTTGTAACCCCCCTATTTCATAACGTCCATCGAAAATTGACAGATATACACTTTTTAGCATTTAACCCTTTGAACGCCAACAATACATAAATACCTAAAGCTGTCAGACACAATATATTTTTTTGTGTCTAGATTCCTGGTGTTCAAAGGGTCAATTTCCTTACCCTACCTTATGCTCGCTTATTCGCGCTTGAGCATTTTAATTTACTTTACTAATCTGATCCTGGACTTGGCTACATGTACAGGGCTCATACTTGGTGTAAGTATTTATAGGTATTAATCCCAAAACCTTCTTCAGATTGCTTACTAACAGAATTCATCTCTAATATAGTCAACATGTCACCAGAAGTATATCAAGTGCTGTATAATAAATAATATACAGAAGTGGTGACAGGACACATAATATTCAGGATAATTTCATTAAACATAACATTTATTTATAGATATGATGATTCTACTGTTTAATTATTGTTGGATCGATGATTCTTGCTTATAAAATTATGCATTTTGAGTGTCTGCTTAGTGAGTAAATGCCTTCCACTTTAAAATTCCTGGGTATAATATTTCTAGCATCTGTTGTCTCGAGTAACGGGCGCAGAGCAGTGTTGACGGAAAAATAAAGACTATTTTGAATTTTGAAAATTTCTGCATTAAATGTTGACCCATCCATGACATGACGTTTCAGTTACTCAGCATCTAAGTTATCCATACCTTTCCGAATGAGTCTTCATCAGTGATGTCATAAACCAGAATGGCACCATTAGAATTCCTGTAATATATTGGGCCTAATGCATGGAATCTTTCTTGACCAGCAGTGTCCCATATTGACAAATTAATACGCTTTCCATTAATGTTTATTTTCTTGTTCAAGAATGTAGCCTGCAAACATTATAAAATGAAACTACATAATACAATTCAGATTAAACAAATTTCATCATGAAACATTTACAGTATCATTTGATATTACATATTATATTGTAAGAATCAGAAATATATCTATATATCAGCGCTGTCTCAGATTGCTGGTCAATGAGCATGAGCAGAGCTGTTTCTTATTGTTGTACTTCTTTTTGCTTTGTTAGTACTAAATGTGTGATGTATATTTTTGTAGGCCTCACTAAACATAATTTATTACTATTTTTTCGAAATCCTTAAGATTCATGCTTAGATAAACAATAGACTATCTAGATGCACAATCATGAAGAAATGTCAAACAAAAATGTCTGGGCTGCTTGAGAAATATGTTAAGTTGTTAGTGAGCAATGTCATTATAAATGAAAACGTTTGGAGGGCTGGGGGGGGCTGTAGCCAACAGCACAGAGGCCTTTTGAAAATGTATAATCTTTGTATGAGTTACACGTGGCATATGCCATCACAGAATGCACAATATGAGCCATGAGCCTCCCAAAGTGTAAAGATAATTGCATACATATGGAAACTACAATACTGGGCTATGGAATTGAGTTTAAGTGGACTGGAAATCTGGGCTATTGGAGAGACAATGGATGCCTGCCATTAAACTAGTCTCACAGTATAAAAGCAGAAAGGAGTGACTCACTGTGGCTCAATAGGCTCTCTAATGGTTGCCTGCAGTGGGGTAACATGGACGCACAGTTAGGGTTTTGAGAGGTGTAGCAATTACGCCAATAGACACTTCCACCGTGAGCACATAGTGTCTTACTCCTGTCAGCCATTGAAGGCTAACGGGAGGTGAGGATCTGGTATTTAAGAGGTTCATTTCGGCCACCGGCGGCATGACAAGGCCAAGACCAGATAGTTCCCTGGAGCACAGGACTGAAGTGAGGACACACCATCAGCTCGCCACAAGCTGCCCAAAAGTGACTGATTGCACTGATGTTACTAGCGTGAAGCTAAAACCACCAGCGGGCGATAGCGATTATTGTATGTCCAAAACACTATGTACTTTGGTACTATGATTGCAACAATGTCCATGCTCTCAGATAAGTACTATTAGATTTGAATCAGCTTGGTATATATTTTGTCATGAAAGTGTACCTGAAGCGTAGTTAAATGCTTGTCATTAAACTTGTCTTCAATGTAACGAAGCAGGATCGAAGTTTTTCCCACGCAGCCTTCTCCAAGTAATACAACTTTAAAATTGTAAGAACTGTTAGTCGAGTTATTCATGGTTGTTCTTATTAGGGTTTTGTGTATAAATTACAAATAAAATGGCAGAATATTAAATAAGGCGCCGACACGCAATATGTACGTAATCAGTTATTTCACAGTTTGATGTAATTTACATTACGTTATTGAGAACAGAAAACATAATATTTTCTATACTGATTTGTAAATAATGAAACTTGGCGATATAACATTAACGGCAATACAAATTCTAGATGAAACTCAAACTATTCTGTTTTCATTACAATTGATTACAATAATAGTGACATTAATGACAAATGGTTCCAGAATTGACTTGTCAAGTCTTTGACATTTGTAGTTTTAAAGATGTATCTGTTTGCAGCGTTGGTATTAACAATATATTATATTACTCTTTGGGTATTAACATTAAAAAACCAAGTTAATAACATAAAATACCTCTTGTATGCTCACAAAACAGCCGAAAAAGCTCAGGGAAAAAGTGTTCCAAATTTAGTGGCAGAATGGCAGAAACTCTGACACCAACGACCAATCGTTGTTTGGTCCATAAACTATATGGACATGAAATAACTACGAAATAATCGTGCTGATTTACAAAAGCTGGTAACTATAAATGGCGGCTTATATTGGGGACGTGTCTTTATAATATCAATATGTTCTCTAAAAAAAGGTAAGTATTTTAAGCTTCTTTTGGAGTGAAATCTGTTCCTTGTCCAAAACGCAGGGTGTAGGGTACTACACCCTGCGTTTTGGACAAGGCATTATTATTTGGCATCTGACTGAGATATGGCGGCGCATAGATCTCCCCCATTTGATTCAACATAATAATATGTTGAATATAAATAATTGTAGGTAATGAATGAAAACAAAGTTTGCGCTGCAAAAAAAGATATCAAATCTCATGTGGAGTGGAACCAAGTTTCTGAATCAACACAGCCTAACTCTACCGGTCATTACTTCCACAATGGATGGTGAAAATCATAAGTCAATGATTTTTTTTTGGTTATATATTAAACTGGGGTTACATACCAAATTTAGCTTTCTAGCTTTTCAGAAAGTAGCCAAACATTTGATGATCGTCAGTGTGTCAGTGACGAAATTTGCGTATTTTAGATATCAATAAATTCTAAAGTTTTAGCGATATTGAATTGAGACTTTGTTTAAATAGTTGATTATTTAATATATGAATTATCTGATGCATCAGAAACCGATTCTATGAGTGTTTAAAAAAACGACGAATCACTTCGAGAAAAGGTAGATAGTGCTCACCCCTGCGCTTCGCATGGCTCGTCTTGGCGGGAACACTGCCGTGCCCTCAAACAATTTCATCTGTGTGTGTAAGATTCCATTTGGTCTAATTAGTCTATTATATGAATTAGTGTTAGCTGTCGAAGCTGTTATAGATTATAAAAATGCACTTGTAGGGTAAATTTAATTTTAAAACGCTTAGTAAATAAACAACGTTTACGTCAAGTTTAGGTAATTAAGAGTTATGCATGATTACACCTATAAAATCACATGCGTACCTTTGAGCATTAAAACAGTTCTTTCTTCTTATTCTTCTGTAGTTCGGGCTATCTGGACAAATCTTCTAAAATTGAAAGCTTAAATTTTTGTTAGTCAATAGTAGGAAATTTTATGTAACGGTAAACACCCTTATTTCAGAGTTTGCCGCATTACCCGCGGTATCGGATATTTTCCCGCAGTAAAACATAAAAAGTCACCAAGCCACCAAACCTGCCACCTTAAACATAGGCTACTCTTATTTTAGAAAAATAAGAGTAGCCTATGTTTAAGGTGGCAGGTAGCAGATGGATTTCGACTACTAGGGAGCGGCCCGCGTGATATCATGAGGACCTGATTTTTATGCTGGCCACTCTTTGTGCTGGCATATCAATCAGCAGTAGGCTATAATGTCTAGTTACTCCGAGGCTATAATGGTAGGAGCAGGTGTGGTTTATTTAGCTCGGTGGTCTAAAAGGACTGGCAGAAAGCGTTGGTTATAAGGCCATGTTTCGCACCAGAAAAGAACATACATTATGTAAGATACGACAGGTAGGATTGAATCCCTGGCTGGTAGACTTAGCTCGGCAGCTTATGCTGTTAGAAAGATAAGGCTCTTGACAGATATATAAACGGCAAGATTGGTTTACTTTACTTATTTTCATAGTGTCATGTCGTATTGTCTACTGTTGTGGGGCACGGCTGCCGACATTAATACAATATTTGTGCTACACAAAAGAGCTATTCGTTTTATCTACAACCATAGACCACGTGACTGTCTTAAGGAACTTTTTAAAGAAATAAATATAATGACTGTAGCATCGCAATATATTTATGAAAATGTAATTTATGTTCGTAAATACTATAACACCTTTAAGAAAAATTGTGATTCATACAATTTTAATACTAGGAATAGAAACAAACTTGCTGTTCCGGACTTGAGACTACATAAAATAGGTAAATCTTTTATAGGAAGATGTATAAAGTTTTTCAATACGGTACCGCAAAATATTGTAGTTGACCTTTCATATGTTTAAAGTTAGAATCAAACAACACCTTTCTAAAAAAGGGTTACTACACTATTGACGAATATTTATGTGCTAAAAATCCGTGGTTAAACTGCTCAGCTATTTCTGTTTATGATATATTGTTACATTAAGGAATTGTTTTTAAAAAAGGCTACACTGTTGAGTTTTCTTGAGTGCTTTTCTCCAGAGCCAAACCACTGAAGCGCTTTTTTTTCAAAGCATTAAACTCATATTTTTAGTTTAGTATTTAAATCGTTTTTTATTATATCTTTTAAGTTTATAAGTGTTGTAAGCCTAATTGAAATAAATGTTTTTGACTTTTGACTTTGAGGATGTGAACCCACTACCAGTCGCACAGGTTCACGCGACTGATCAAAGTGAGGGTGTAGGGTGTCTTAGCCGCATTGGGGAAATGAGACTCAACACGGAACTATCCCACCACTTCCCATGGCCTGACTCAACCTTCCGGTTATACAGGCTAAGCACGGGAGGTGCGCGCGGAACTATGCTTACGCTATCACCGGCGCGCACTTCTTGACTCTACAAATTTTTTAACTCTTTGTCTAGTGTCCCAGTCACTTCTCCCCTTCTGGGGCGTGACAAACACACGTACGCCTTCGGTCTCCGCCGTGCGGTCGTCCGTGTGCCCACCCAATCGGTGTAGCCGTTATCTAGCTACCTCTGTTTTTCAGTCAAGGTCTTCGTTTTTCCAAATATACTCCACACTTAAACTCTTCTAGGTATCACATCCTGTCTACTTCTTCACCTCCTCTGACGTTCCTGTCTTTCGAGCCCGCCTCGAATCTTGTACCTCGCGCGCGCGAAATCCCGTAGCCGCCTGAAGTTCGCCTCCGTCCTCACGAGATCGCAGTAGTGAACCGGACCCACCTGAAGGACATCTACATTATCTAAAAGTGCCCCACGCGCGTCCCGTAGAGCCGCACTCCCATAGGACATGGTGTACGTCCTCTACTTCACTCCCACAGTAGCAGGACCCCGTGTCCGAAAGGTTCATACGGTGGAGTCTACCCTAAAAGCGCCGTGACCCGACAAAATCTGTGATGTTTCATAGTCCGGCTCTACTCAAGTCGCCTTGAGTCGAGCCGCCACGTCCGGGAAAAACCGATATAGCTCCCGCCCCTTCTCAGACGTGTCCCAACGCCGTTGCCATTCGGCGACGACGGACTCAGTAATGCTGAGTTTGACACTGCTGCTCTCGGCCTTGGAACCACCGCGGACTCGCGCGCCTACCTAGTCTGCCTGCCCGAATTACCTAGAAGTCGGCGGGTAGCTCACCCGCCAATACTGGCAGGGCGTCAGTGCTCGCCGACCGGTACGCCTTGGTAAGCAGGATCAAGGCGGGTCTCTGGGTGCGCAAAAGCGCACTTCGCACAACGTAGAGGGAAGCACGCTCATGGAAGCACTCCGCAGCATACGTTACCGTGGCAGTGTAAGTGCCGCGGTACAGGATCCGAAGAGCCTGTACCGCCCCCCCCAAGAGGACGCCGACATTCTCGACATCTTGCCGAAGCAATTTGCCGCCCGCTCCCCTATCGACACCGCATGCTGCGCAAATGATAGACTTGCATCGACCACCACACCGAGCACCGTGGTCGATGTGACTCAACACGGACAATTGAAATGTAGTTTATTATTGGATATTTGTGGTTATTATATATTATTATCTGCAATGTTCACATGTGAACGTATATCGCAGTGTGCTGTAGGTGTAAGAAGCCCACGCTGCACTCTGCGAGTCCATCGGTCAAGTTATGTCGTAATGCCAGCGTTGCTGATGGCTGCAGAATGTTAGACGTATTTCGAACAATGGTCATGATCAACGTGACAAATTTAATATGGGTCATTTCATTACATAACGAGATGATTTCATTGTTTTAATGGCATATAAATTATATGGAAATAGGTCGTTTGACAAATGAGAATATAGAAAAAGATGATAGGTCTATAATAGATCTACCAGTTACAGTACCCGATTCTGCGTCAATACATGAGAATCAACAGGCATCTGTTTGGAAAAGCTCTTGTTCCACAGATCGCCCGCGTTTACGTTCCAGAGCCAAAGTAGATTAAAAGAAGTATTTTTAATAAAATTTCATTATAAAAGCTTCAAATTTGTGATTAGTTCAAAATAAGGTAGGAAAAATGATGTGTATATTATCTATGGAATGTTGCGCGCGCATCTTGTAGGTTTCCCGCGCTTTGCATGGTGATTGGTTTTGAATTTTGATTATCGAATAATAAAGTAGCTGTCTCAAGATAATTGGTAGTTGTTTTGTTTATTTGCTTTTAGACATCTCAGTTTAACATCTCCAATTCGCACCGGTATGGCCTGCATGTTCGTTACGGCCATGCTCTGTGGGCTAGCCTGTGTCGTGTAGTGAAACGATACAATGATATTCTGTATATATTAAGGCAGATACGCATCCGTGCCTTAAAAAACGAACCGCCGAAGAGAGTACAGTTTGTACTCTTTTGTTTAGGCAAATGTACGCTCATTCGAAATATGTGTATGTGTGCTGTCGCTGTCACTAGATTTGGAACACTTTTCTGATTGTTTGTGAGCATATCACGAATCTATACTTTTTTACATTCATTGGACGATACAATATGTTTTTCAATAATTTTGACATCTTATTCGATACGATAAGATTATTTATTTTGATATTTATAGATACTAAACTTGCCTTAAAATTGTAACTAAACAAATTTCTATACTTTTAATGGAATTCTTTTAGTATTGAGGAGCACAAGACATGAATTATCTTATATTAAGCCTAAGTAAGATCAATAAAATTTCTGTAGTTGTTGTGTATGCTGTAGTAAGCACCAAAAAGGGCGCAGGACTTTTTTTTTTAGTTTCTTTTTTATCTTCTCATTAACCAATCCATAACGTTCGTGGTTAATTTTTCAAATCTTTTTGTAGTGGTATGTTTTGTTTCGATTTCGCTGATTCCTGAATCGTACGTGTCTTTGTATTGGTTAACAATTTTAAGTTAGCTGTTATAGCTGTATATTTTTTTAATTTCGTAGTGTGTTTTGAGGTTAATGTTTTTCGCATATCATGTTTTTTTGGCGTATTACTTACAGATAGTTTGTCTAACTCCAAGAGGGACGTTGAATTTGTCAATAAAATATTATTTTGAGATTCTATTAATGATCTAGTTGGTTTCATTGCTAACTTAGAAGCATTTTCAACGGTCATTGTAATCATATTAAATGAATTCGTATTATTGTCTTCTAGAAACGATGAGAAATCTGCCCTTCCCCTAACAATATGTGATTTCCCCTCTAAAGTCGTAGAATAAGCTTGATTTATTCTTAAAAAATAGTTAGGCGACGAAGACTCAACATTTATTGCAAACAATTTTCTGTCAATCAAGTGTCCTGCAAAGGATTTTATAACTGATCTGACCCAAGCAAGCGTCGGCCCCGTAGCTGTGAATAATTCTGCAAATTAAATCATTGCCCTGTATTTTGCTCTTAATACCAATAACAGTTTTCATCAAGTACCAGCGGGATCCCTTCTTCATATTGACACGACTTTCATTTCTCCTTTTTTGTGTGGCAACACTCTGGGTGACAGGTGATTTAAACTTGTCCCGTATATTTATTTTAATATTTAATATTAATTACGTAAATAAGGCCTAAATATCATTGCTAAACAAGTAAAAACATAGAATAAGTGTTAACAAACATAGTTGAGTGGTTAAAACCAGTGTTAGTGCAAGTATCTGGAAATTGAAAGGTAACCGGCAACTGTCACTTTCAATTTCAAATTATTGTGAATCATTGTCATCGTTTTTCAAAGGTAATTAGTTTAAATTATACTGCAAATATATTATATTTATGAAAACATTTGACTACCTAACTAGAAATCGATATCTGAGTGCCTGTCAGACGCGCGAAGAGGTTATCTCAATATAAACATTGAGTCAACCTCCAAATTGATTAACCAACATCTTTATTTGAAGTTTGATATTTAAATAATCAAAATGCAGACCCGTGGTGCCGTAGCTCGTGAGTTGGAGCTGACTTTAAATGAACTAAAAACTGCTAAGGCGTTGGTCAGTCAATTGTATGAGGAAAGAGATGACAGTGAAAAGGAGATGTTGGATGTCTTAAATAGGAATACTTTGTTAAAAAAAGAAATGGCTGAGATGCATACTAGGTACTTATTAGTAGATTCAGAACGGAACAGACTTCAAGAATTGGTAGATGGGTTTGGCCAGTGCAGCGATGAATATGTGCATGGACTGAAGCGCATTTCCATGTTGGAACAGGAGCTACAGGAGGCCCATCACCACATATCCAACATGGAGACAGAGAAGATTGACACTGTAGCGGCCCAGAACCAAAGTTTGTTTAATGAGTTAGTTGTATGTGCACCCAGCCTAGTTTCTGCTCCACTTAGTACCTCATCAACTGTTATTGACTTGACCAATGATGTCACAATTAATTCACCAGTTGCAGAAGGTTCAATGAAGTGGAGCAAAAACAAGTATAGAAAATATGTTAGGATAAATAGATTTATAAATAAAACTAGGAAATTAATAAAGAGGCAAAACCGAACATATAGCAATGTTAAATGTATAAATGAGCGCAGACGTTTGGGTGATGAATTAGATGTGTATTCCATAATGTTAAATAATAATTTATTAAAGCATGAGACTCAAATTAATTTGTTTCAGTCAGAAATCAATAGTCTCAAAGAACAATTAGACCATATCACAAATATGTATAATTTGAACAAGAAGGAATATGCTGAACATATTCTTGCGATGAATCAGCTTATGGGTAGCCCGGACTCAGTCACTGACTCTCCGGACTGTCCATCTGGTTCAATGACAGGTTATGGTACCAGTGTCGGTCCCTCCCCATTGACATCCAACAATCCTGATAGGTCTTTTGATAGTAAATTATGTAAACAAAGTGATAGTAATATAGTTATGTTTAGCGATGGTATAGGAAAACATATGGGCCAAATTTTGAGTACTTGTTTGGGACAGCGAGTGCTTAATCATTGTTCACCAGGAGTGCCTTACTCTGAATTGATAAAAAAAATTTTGAATTATTCATTTGATAGTAATACAATATTAATCATATTTGTAGGCAACCGTGGTGATATGAACAAAAAGGACCTGATAAAATTTTATAATTCTTTGTGTTTATTGAATGTTAGTAAAATTATTTTGTTCACATTACCATACAGTAAGAATGTGCCGCAGGAAGAAAATAATATTAGATTTAAACTAAATTTGACATTGGATTCAATAGTTTTTACCAATAATAAATTATTACATTTGATTGACATTAATAAATTGTTAAATTTTAATTGTTTAGTGACAAAAGATAATTATTATCTTTCTAATTATTTTAAGGGACAAATAGCAAACTCGCTATCTTATTATTTTAAATATTTAGCCAATAATATGGCTATACAGCCTGCTTTTTTTGAGCAGAATAAAAATACTTTAAGGACTTTGGAATTTGTTCCAAATCATTTAAATTAGATAATAAGACAATAGAGGCAAACTCTTGCATATCTAAGACTATGCATTTGACAACAGAGAAGCCAATTAGCAATTATTTAAATGTAGTTCATCAGAACATACAAGGATTCTCTGGCAAAGACCTAGAAGTAGGGTTATTCTTAGAACATAAAAATGTACATGTATTATGTCTTACTGAACACTGGATAAGGCAACATAATTGTTATATTAATATAGATAATTATAAAGTTGGTAGTTTGTTTATGAGAGTGTCTGCTATTAGAGGTGGATCACTTATACTATTACAAGATAATTTAAAATTTAAAGAACGCAAAGATATTGTTGAACACTCTATTGAGCGAACTATTGAACTTTCCTGTATAGAGCTTGAGCAGTTTATTATAGTTTGTGTATATAGACCTCCATCTTCTGATTATAACTTATTTGAGACCACTATGGAGGAAGTTCTAAAAAAGGTTTGTAAATCAACCAAGAAGGTAATTGTATGTGGAGATTTCAACATAAATATTTTAGAATCGTCGCATAACTCTGTCCAGTTTATTAATTTGTTTAAGTCTTTTAATTTAACCTATCAATTCGCTGAGCCTACAAGAGCTACTCCTACTACAGCTACCTGCTTAGATAACATTTTTTGTGAAAATATTATACTTCAAAAAGCAATAATTAATTGCTTACAATCAGACCATAGTGGACAGTGGGCACAATTTGAGCACTGTCATGTCTCTAAAAATATAGATATTGTTTATAGGCCAGTAAATAAGAACCGAATTAATAGATACAAGGCTCTTGTTGACCAAAAAATTTCTCAATTGCATTATAATGTATCAAATATAGACAGTTTATATGAAAACTTATTTAATGTTATCAAAAGTACCTATGATTGTATATTCTTAACAAAATCAATTAAAGTAAATAATTTCAAATCCAAATTCTGTGATTGGGCGACACCAGGCATATATAAAAGTAGAAATATACTTTTTAATTTATATAACTTGAAAGCTACATCTTCGGATCCAATATTTATTGCCTTTGTTAGAAATTATTCAAAAATTTTTAAAAAAGTTTGTCACACAGCCAAGTCGATCTATTTGCGTAACAAAATAATAGGTTCTGGTAATAAAATTAAAGCCACTTGGAATATTATTAACAAAGAAACATGTAAGAATAAGAGTCGCGATAATAATTTCTCCATTAAAATTAACGATAATATTGTTAGCGCGGATCTCGAAGTAGCTAGTGTATTTGAAAATTATTTTACCAATATTCCAATTGAAACAACCAGCACTTTAAATTCAAGCTCTTCCATTGCTGGCTCTCTTTTGACATCTAGTGTTTCTGAATGCAAAAAAATTTTTAGCTTTAAGCACATAACTCCAGACACAATAACCAAAACTTTCAAGGAATTAAATATTAAAAAAACAGAAGATCTATGGGGTATTTCTACTCATATCATAAAAGTAATTATTGATAGTATTGCACCCCATCTAGCATTGATATTTAATACTTGTGTAGATAAAGGTCTCTTTCCAAATTAAATGAAATACAGTAAATTAATACCATTATTTAAATCGGTGATAAAAGTGATCCATCTAACTTTAGCCATATCTATTTTACCTGCATTAAGTAAAATATTTGAGAAAATTATATTCAATCAGTTGCTTTCACATTTTAACGTTAACAAATTACATACAGTTTGGCTTCACAAAAAATAAAAATACTACTGATGCTGGGATTGCACTTATTATTTTGATGCCTGTGTGGGAGGACAAACATGATGCAATAGGAGTTTTTTGCGATTTGTCTAAAGCTTTTGACTGCGTCGACCATAAAACACTTTTATTAAAGTTGAGACATTACGGTGTATCAGAATGCTCATTGAGTCTTGTAGAATCTTACCTCTCTAAAGAGTTCAAAAAGTCTGTATTAATGGCACAAAGTCGCATGGTGCCCTTTTGCGCATGGGAGTACCCCAGGGTTCAATTTTAGGCCCTCTATTATTTCTAATATATATAAATGACCTCCCTTACTATTGTAAAAGTCTTTCGGATATAGTTCTATTTGCTGATGATACGTC
>PQWD01004042.1:7612-117101 GCA_019425675.1 Leucinodes orbonalis
CACAGACTATATTAAGTAATTGGATGACAAAATAAAACAATTTTTCAAATGTAAACGATACAAAGCGAAAGAGATATGAAGCAGGAAAATCTGTAGAGAATAAGCGTCGAAGATCAGGTTTTATTGTTTACGAGATATTTCAAATGCTGATCGTTTTTGCGGTCAATGAATGCAGAAAGGTATACAAAAAAAACTATATCTAAGAATACATCACTCGGCTAATATGTTTTTGAATATTTGCTACTCGTGTACGTCAAAATAGTATTATAAAGAATGGTCACAGTGCCAAATATTTACGTATATTTTAATGTTTAACATATTAGTTATGTATTTACGAGGCATCATTATCCAGCTCATTAAACGTCCCCACGTGGGGCACGTGCCTACCCGTAAGCGTGTATAGGCCTAGCCGTCCAAGTGTTCTGTAAGGACCTAAACTGAATAAACACTTTTCATTTTTCACGCGGGCTCAGGGCGGATTGGAGTATTTACGAGTAACCTTACATAACGATCATAATGACTGATGAGGTGTAATGGTTGAAATGATCCATATGGTTGACGGCTACAAAAAGTTCCGGGTTCGATCCCCGTGGAGTACAATCTTTGGTATGGCTGAACATCTATTGTTCTCTGATTGACGCGTATTTATAATGTGAATTAAAATAACTATATTTATGTTAGCCATTTTCTAAGTATCCTTAATACAAGCTCCCTAGTTAAATTGGGTCCATGTAGTGCTGTGATATGTTTGTGGATACTTATATTTTAACATAAGTGTGTAGAGATGTAGGCTTCACTCATTTAATAAGAACAGATGAGATATAATCTTTTAATGACTCAATAACTCACTTTAAACGAAAATATGGCTTCTAAGCTTTAATATAAGGCTTGTTGGAGCAAATTATTACTACGTTTGACTGCAGGAACGAATAAGTGAATGAGAGAGTAAGCGGTAATGTATTTTTAGTGCGTAACGTGTTTATGCGATTACTTCACTATCCAATCACCATCGCCATCGCGGCGACAAAACGCGTAAAGCATCTCAGAACACACGCAACACTTCAACACCGAGGTTCCGTCCCCGCCGGCGGGGGCCCTCGTCGCGACTCCCTGTTCGACCAGTCCCTGTTCGCAATACCGGTACGTGACCGGTCGCTTTTCTCCCCAAACATATACAAGGTTACTTAGCTCCCCCTACAACGCCCTAAGCCGAGGTTCGCGTCCCATGGTACACCCTTAGGCTCGATGCATATTGTTTTGGGCTGAGAGGCATTAGGCTTTTTACGGTCTATCATAACGACTTAGTAAGACATTTTCTATGGCATTACAACATTAATATGTCACAGTGTAGATTATTGTGTGTGTGCGCATCCTAAATGCTAATGATGATGATTTAACAGTGATCAATCCGCATAAATCCCGGGTGTTGAGTTAAACTTGTCTAAAGAGGTTATGCTGCAACAATCGGGGAAGCCTGTGGTCTGGCTGGCTCTGGTTATAGGCTGATGATGGCACAAAAAATACTCCACTATCCAAATATAAATAAATAAATATTTCACTGACATTTAGACAACGCCATATAGCCCCAACTAAACAACTAACTTAAACAACTGATAAACATTTTTGTAAATACGTACCTACATGTTAAACATAGAAACACCCTGTCCAATACAAACAGACATGTTCATGCACACAAATGTATGTATTCCCCGGGGTTCGAACTCGGAAACCTTGGTGTATCCGGTATCTCAACCATTTCACCCAATACGTCGTTAAATATAAGTGAAGCAAACGTCTTCATACGCATGTAAATAGTGTTGTATCCTTAAAAATATAATGATGATAGAATGTTTGATATCTGCACACGCAATTTGATGTTTTAGCCTGCGTGGTGCAAAACGAGACCAATTATCTACGGCCTGAATGGTGGCTTCCTGCGTTAATTAAACCCAATCGTTATGTCTAATAAGGTGACACTTTTGTACTTGCGTAGATGGGTTTTGGTACCATAATATGTAAATCTTCACTTTATATCAAACCTTTTCTGTGTCTTTAGGTTCAAGTTTTAAATTATTGCCTTCTGCCACAGACATTAACATTTCGTTAATTATTAAAAATAAATGGCTTTATGATTCGGTATTCTCCACCATTCGCAATAAAATACCAAACCTTATTTTTATAAAAGCGCAAACGACATATGAGATAACTCATATGTTGTTTCATTGATCACTTTTATTTATTAGCAATATTGTATTTTTAAATACACTGAAAAATAAATATAGGTCAATTGATGTTAGTGTGCAATGACGTCACATTCAATAATCTCATACAAAATATATGGAAACGTTCCTTTTTGACAGTTCATAAAAAGTGCGTCAACGATTAATGGTGTGAAATACCCAATTGTGGTAAAAAGAGGTAAGTCCTTAGATGAACAAACTAACTAGGTGCACAATCACGAAGAAACATCAACCAAAAAATGTCCGAGTAACCAACAATGTATAGTTATTTTTATATTTAAACTTTAAAATTATTCATTTAAATTTTGCCCTTAATGCGACACTGAAAGGGTACAAAATCGAAAGCACGAGCACACTACTATGTCATTATGACATGTACAAATGACGTAATTATGAATGAAAATTCTGCTCAACAGACGCGATGGGTAGAATTTTGCAGCGAACACTTTTTGAGTGAGTTCATCTAGTTAGTTTAGTGTTATCTAAGACTTAACCACCGAAATTCACACATAAGTGAACGGGACGGTCAGATCGCTCACCTAATTTTAAGTGATACGCCTGACCATGACAGATACAACGTCAGTGGAAATTGATAGCAGTACATGTCTTTATTTTCTGCCAACACTGCTCTAAGCCTGACACCCGTTTTCATATTTGGTTTGTAATTTTACTAGCTACAGTGTCCTCATCCCAAACATAAAAGTTCAAAACTCTTATTTCATGGGACGATAACTGCACTGCGGTGGTCCTACTCCCTACCTAGACAACGCAGTACTGAGTCTACGAAATGTTATGGGGCATTGGCTGCTGGTGATGACATACGGTTGTTTGCTCTTGTCGTGGGCTGTAGATCCACTGTGGCTTACGTTGTGGTTGGGCTATCTGGTTATTACACCAACTTAATATAATATTGAAGTTCGAATTAGTTGATAGCGTTTCTTATAGTTATTTGATGATGATTGTAAATGATAACTCGTATTTGGTATAACTATATATGTTTAGAATTGGGAAATCCAAGAAAAATGGAATTACATAAGCCTATTCGTAAAGGGTGTATAGATCTTGTCGTCCACGCGGGCCCAGAGCTTTGAATTTCTTCGTAGGCGTGTGCAGGTTTCCTCACCATGTTTTTCTTTACCGGATGAGCGTCGGATAAACGTACATATAATCTTGAAATTCAAAAAGACATGTACGTGGCAGGATTTGAACATGCGGCCTTCAGATCGGAAGGATACAGTCACACCAATGAGCCACCGACGCTCTTCTGTCAACAAAACTTCATGCTGTGAATCTTCTGTAAATGTTCACTAGCGCTTTAACATATTCAAGTTAATATTGTCAAGAACAAAGAAAAGGATAGCAATAAATATTGATACATGAATAAAGTAATTGGACGCCTGTTGTTCAATAAGTAGTAATTGCCAAATCGATTCCTTATGAATGCGATATGGTATTACTTATTGGCTTCAATTAGAAATGTATTTGCATGACTGTAGTATACATTTCAATTTAGTATTATATTCCGCGGGATATCTACTTAATGAAAGTCACTTTTTATTTTTAGTTCAAAGAGTACAGAACGGTTAGGACACTCATGATAAGTGAGCCTGACCGAGTGGCATTGATACCAACAACTGATAGTTATAATTCGCACTGCGCCCGACACCCGAGAATATGTTAGGTCTCTCATACCCGGTAATTTACTAGCAATAGTGCCCTCACGAAACATAAAAGTGCATAACACCCGTATTTCACGGGACGATATCTGGCACTGCGGTGGTACCTACCTAGTCTACTGAGTATCAAGTGTACCACCTACTTTAATTTGTGTTGTTTTTGTACTTTCACAATTTCAAATCGGTTCTGCGACATACGTGACCAGCCCACTGCCACTTCAACTTGCTGATCCGGCGGGCTATGTCGGTCACTTTAGTTCTCTTACGGATTAAATCATTTCTAAGTTTTATATTATGTTTAATTACAGCACACAACACACATTACGCGTAGACGGGCACACGTACGAGTCACCGCACATAGTGCATTTGGACCATGCAAGACAGAGACGGGAGGCGACGGCCGCACCAGCGACGACGACAATGTCGTCATCGGTGACGTCATCGAAGCCCGAGGTCCAAACGGCGGCGGCCGCAGCATCGAGCCCCCAGCCGTCGGGCGCGCCCGCTGTCGCAAACGCGACGGAACCGGCGACAAATGCGACCGACGACAGCAATAGGACGACTAATGTTGCAAGTAAGTGGATTTATAAAAATAACAGTTCAAGGCGCGTTCGTCAACGATACAGATGTTACTAACCAGCTCCTTGGAGTTTGCGAAGAGTTGTGGCATCGCTTTGCATTCTCTACCGCTTATATCACGGGGAGTGTTCCGATGAGCTGTTTGGGCTTGTTCCTGCGGCTCAGTTCCACTATCGTACATGTCAGAGGAACTCCAAATTTCCCTCACCACTGGATGATTGGATACATTTCCATAACGATACGACCTGGCGTCTTTAAAAAAAAGAGCGTACATTTGAAAGCGCGGCAACGCATTTCTGGGACCTGAGGTCCTGCAAATGTTCATGGCGGCGGTGTCACTTACCATCAGGTCAATCGCTCGTAAGCCTCCTGTTCAATAAAAGGCAGCATTCCAGATTTCACTCACACCATCTGGATTCTTGGAGGTCTTCCACGGTTCGTTTGATGAACGATTTCTGCCGGTACGATTAATTTATGGAACCAGTTACCATCGGAAACGTTGCCGGAACGAAACCTGGCGTCTTTGAAAATGAGAGCTTAGCTTTACCTACTAATATTATAAGTTTGTTTGTTTAACGCCCTTATTTCAGGAACTACTGGTTCAATGTGAAAAGTCTTTCACTGTTAGATAGCTTATTTATAGAGGAAGGCTAAAGGCTATATATCACGGAGATGGCTATGAATCATAGGAGCTGGAAGGAAGAATGTTTAAAATCGTTTTTTTCCTACTGAGAGCTTCCGCTGCTTAAACAGTTAAAGTTTCGCAACATGCGAATGCTCGTTTGCCTCCCTATTTTATAAAAATATTAGCAATGAATTGCATACTAAAATTAAAACAAATACTTGGTTATTGAAAAATTCATATGTTTTGGCCGTTGAAAATAAAATTTAATATTATTGGCCTCTCCATAGCTATGCTATATAGGAAAGCCCGTTCCCGTATCAGGACCTAATAGGCTGATGATTAATAATATTTATACGTTAATAAAAACAATCGACGCTTAAAAGTATCTGGAATAGATTATTTAAATAAACATATTTTGATTCTGAATTAAAATTGCCCGGGACTTACCGCCACTAATAAAATTTTTCAATAACATTTATTTGCCTTTTCTGGTACAACAACGCCGACGTATATAGTAGCACTGTTTTAGCCCCCCTGATCAGGGGGTTACCGCAATCTCTTAAAACAGTATTGTTAAAGACACGTCAGCATTTTTGTACCAGAAAAGACGAAGTAATATTATTGTAACACTGTTTAAGAGATGGCGGCAACCCCTTAACAGTTTAAAACCAAGAATTTTTATCTTCGATCTGATATCACATTCCGAAATAGATAAGTATATAATGTTCAAGCATAGTTTGCGCAGGTGCGCGAGTGTTTACCGATGGGAATAATGAAAATATGCTGACGATCGTGTAATTTGTTGACTGATACTGTCATTATAGCAGTGTACGAGTATGTTTTGGTTGTACTTATTAAACTTGCAGTATCAAATCGATACATAATAAACGCCATACCTCAAACTCTCATAGCTAATGAACTTTAAAAATTAGCTCTCATTTTTGCCATATTATTGACCCAGATTTTCATTTTAACTCAAAATTTGTATTAATATTAAAATTATTAAAGAACAACAGTTGTCATTGTATGTTTCCAACCTACTTAAATAAAAACCATGTTTTCTACTTCATCATCGGCTCATTATACGTCCCACCGAGGGCACGAGCCTAACCGTAAAGGGTGTACAGGTCTTAGCGATCTACACGGGCCAGTGCGGATCGGCCTGCTTCACGCTCAACCTTTAAATCTCTTTCGCAAGTTTCCTCGCGATGCTTTCCTTCGCCGTAAGAGCGTCGGCAAACGTACAAATAATTCCATAATTCGAAAATACATTGTTACGTGGCGTACTAATTGGTAATATCATTCGATTATAAACCGTATTAGTTACTGATTCCATAATCGATTATCAACAAAATAATTCGATTATGGTGATCACTGATCATCATAATCGCCCACTCTAGTTTTTAGATGTTAGTAGCATACATAGGGTCAGGCGAAGAAGGCTACTTTGATTAATACTATGCAGTAATCATTACCTTGATTTTTGTTGACTTCATGTCAAATTAATAAAAACAATTAGTTTCAAAATAACAGCTTTATAAATTCAAAGTTATTAACTTAGTGTAATATGTAGTATGAACACTGTCGATTTGAATGCGATCAATGACGTCACTAGGTCACGTCACACTTAGGTTAACGCCCTACTTTATTTAGGTGTAAAAGGTTTTGTACCGGCTCACCGAATAGGTGCAGATTAACATTTCTATAATATAATAGTAACGTCTATTTCTCACCATAATCATACAACTTTGTATATGCTCACAAGTAGGTATGTATATATTTTTATCAAAGCAAAACAGTTAATAATATGGATACTAACATCTGATAATATACTTTCTTTTTTTGCAAAATATTTACATATGTTACATAGAAACACCCAGACCATTACAAACAGACATCAGGAACACAAAAGTGTGCGGCCGGGACTCGAACCCTTGGTGTAGTAGCCGACGTCACAACCATCACACCAATGGGTCGACAAATTTGTTACTAACATATAGTATATTTATTTTATCTGTGCTAACACTATAATCATGCATATTTTTTAAAATCTGCTCGATTCACTTGTAAGAAGGGAGAAATTTCATATGGAACTTTCACAGTTTTCAAGGTAGGAAAGTGCATTAATTTGATAGTTATGTAGGCCCTAACTGTGACTACCTTGATACCACTGAAGCAGCAAACATTTTTGGCATAAGCATACCGCATGAATGAATAATTTTTCTACGACCAACAAAGATTAAAAATACTACATTATATTAAACAAAAAAATATATGAAGTCACAGAAAATAATAAATTAAAATATTATTTATTCACATTAAACTAAAATGATAACATGAAATTTAAAAAATACAAACAAAAATATGAAAAATTAATATAAATAAATTTAATAACAACATTTTACTTACATCTTTAAATTACAATGTTTAATTCCACATCCCAATCTGTTATTCAAAAGATAATTGTAATGCATCTACTTATAATATGTGGTATTAACGCAGTATCACCGTGTAAGCGAGTAGCCCACTGTACATGGTACCATGATGGCTCTTCTGTGGAATATCATCATCGGTTAGTGACGTACATTATCAAATGATATCTGTATAATAAAGTTAGATACGCCATCCTGCCTCAAAACGAACCGCCAAGAGAGTACGTACTGTTTTGTTTAGGTAAATATACGCTCATTCGAAATAGTGTATGTGCTGTCACTGCATTCGCAACATTCTTTCGATTGTTTTGTGAGCATATCACGAATCCATACTTTTTACATTATTGGTGGGCGCCCGCTTATTGCATTATCATATGCACCGTAGCTGGGTTGGTTGGTAAGGTTGCCAACTCTTGTAATTGGTGAAATATCCTATCAAAATCATTCATGTTAATATTGCTATGACGACCACATAAGTTGCGCTTTGAAATACATCAGTATGCTAAGTTCTGATTATACACGGTTGATTATATGGCTTCGCTGTCACCTACTTTAGATGAAAATATTCGTACCGCGAATGATAAATTGGGTATTTGACACCACTAATCGTTGCCACACTTTTATGAACTGTCAAAAGAAACGTTCCATATATTTTGTATGAGATTATTGATATGTGACGTCATTGCGCACTATCATCAGTTGACCTAGTATTTATTGGTTTCAGTGTATTTAAAAATACAATATTACAATAAACAAAAGTGATTAATGAAACGACATATAAAATAAGGTGCGCTTTTCTAAAAATAAGGTTTGGTATTTAATTGCGGATGGTGGAAATACGAATTATGGATTGGTGATCGGCTGGACTAGAGCCAAAATAAAATATACGCAGTAAACAAAAACAATTTTAAAATAATAAGCAAAATAAAGTTTATGAATCACGCTTGCTGGCTTCTACCTATATTAGTTCACTGATGAACTTTGGTCTCCTTCATTTGTTGATTCGACGCTATAAGTTTTTAGATTTTTTATTAATATGGTATAAATAAAAATAGAGCGTCGGTGGCCCATTGGTGTGGACTGTTGCTTTCCGATCTAGAGGGTGCAGGCTCAAATCCCGCACGTAAAAATATATTTTCGTATTTTCGAAATATATGTACGTTTATCCGACAATCTTACGTGAGGGTAAACGTCTTGAGGAACATGCGCACGCCTGCGAAGGGATTCAAGGGTTGTGCGTGATGTCGACCAACGCGCACTAGGCCCGCGTGGAGGACTAAGGCCTGGTCACCCTTTACAGGTAGGTTGTTCCCTCGGTGGGGACGTTTAAGAGCTGATGATGATGACAATGATAAATATTGGCTCGCAGGTTTACTAAATGTTTACGTAAAGTGAAATTGATTTCATTGTTACTTACAAAAATGTGTTGTTTGTCTTAAAATGTTATTATTATCATGCCTAGATAAAACGAATAATTCTAGCGATCCGTTATTTAGCTAACATGTTATTCAATCCGGATTGTATAGTATCCTCTGTGCTTGATATGTTTAAGTTATCGTTTTACTTTAACGAGGCGTCATAAATCACAATGACATATCACATCCAAAGACAAATCCTACCAAGGACCGATTATCTAGACGCTTATATAAACAATATACTATCTACGAGTAGACGCATAATCATCCTCAATAAGTGTCTGCGGCAAAAGTCTGCCCATCGCGTCGGTTGGGCAGATTTACATTCATAATCACGTCGCTCGCTACATGTCATAATACTCATAATGACGTAGTAGTGTGCTCGTGCTTTTGATTTTGTACTCTTTCCATGATGAGTTAGGGTCAAAATTTAAATGAATAAATTAACGTTCTTAATATTATATAATATTCGTATGTGTCATGGGCCTCGTACATTTTTGATTGACGTTCTTTGTGTTTCTGCATCCAGTTAGTTTAATGTTTATCTAAATCAAGACGCAATAACATAGAATTATCAATGCATACGATACCTGAGAAGTAAATACGTTGCGTCTATAAAATACATCTCAGCGGAGTACCTCGGCCGCATATCTTAAATTGAAGGCCGTAGGTCAATTCGCATGCAATCGTATAAACAATTTTCGTGACCCTAATATGCTTTGTGCATGATTGAAACGCACGCATGACCTGAATACACAACTAGGGTATCTACCTAAGAGATACGAGACTTTAATGTTATAGAAAAAAAGCAGGGTATCTCCTTTTCTGTGATGAAAGTTAGCAATGATGCTGACAGACGGCGTGGTAGTATTTAGCAACCGCCATCTTTTTTATGTTATAAGTATACAGGTCTGGATGCTCACCTGATGGTATGCTGATTATGATAGCAGCATGGAGACGAACAACTGATAGACAGTTATTATTCTCCGTCAATGCCGCACTGTGCCCGACACTGATAATATGTTAGGTATCTTACCGGTAATTTCACTAGCTACAGTGCCCTCATCCCCAAGGCAAAACTCCATACACGCCTGTTTCCGGGACAATATCTGGCACTGCGGTGGTACTACTAGACGATCAGTATCCAGTCTACCACTAGTAACCACCATCTCTTAAAACTGTGTTACTATAATGATACGTCAGCATTTTTGTACCAGAAAATGCAAAGTTATATAATTGTTATACTGTTTTAAGGAATGGCGATTTTGCAATGTTGACAGATTTTGTAGTGAAATTTTTTAGCTTTAACTTCGGTCCTACACTTTGTAGTTCTGTATGAAGGTGCTACTAGCATTGGTGAAGTCGCAACAACGTTTTCCGGTGTTACGAAAGACCTCTTCGTATTGTCGACAATGTGGTGTCATGGTTGAGACGTCGGCTATCACACCAAGGGTTACGGGTTCGATCCCCGGGCAGTTCAAACATTGTGCATGAATGTCTGTCAATACTGGTCTGGGTGTTTTCTATATGTGATATGTATTTATTTAAAAAAAACAAGCCTTCTATCCGTTGTTTAGTATCCATATTACAAACTATGCTTACTTTGGGGACAGATGGTGCTGTGTGATTGCCAATGGATATTTAATTATTATATTATTTCTTTTCCTCTTCATCTATTAAGTTTTGCCTTCGGAGTAACGGGTATTCATGGTTGTCGGTATCACTAACCATCAGGTGAGCCGTCTTATGTCTCCTCAACCTGTGCAGTCCACTGTTGGACATCGGTTTCACCCGTTCCGCGCCATCCCAGGCCTCCACTATTCTCATCCAGCCTCCACCAGCGACCTTTCGCGAGTCATCTGTCGATCGGGCCACACGTTTGCCTATTATTAAATAAAATAAAAACTTCTAGTTGTGTATTTAGAAGCACTTTCAATTAAATAAGATAGCAAATAAACTAGGTCGAAGTTAAAATCCATTTTTTGCAATTTAGGCTTACAATAAGAACTTAAGAACGTCAAAACACATTAAAAAATATATAAATACCTAATATTAGTTACAAAACAGAGCTCGCCTTAAACACATCAAAATCCAACGATGAGGTTGTCATTAACAACATTTGTAGGATAATTTGCCACATAGCAGACTGGTTGGTAACTGTACTAAACCTAAGTTAGTCCGGAGTTATGAAACCAGTCTAGACTGGTTTGGAGTTGCCAGGTTTATGAGCGAGTGTTTGATATTTTTTCTGCTTCTTTTCGGTGCACTTATCGTTTTGGGTTTTTACCTTTGTTTTTATTAGGGACAAATTTGTATCTGACCTTCAGTTTGTTCGGTTTTAGTGTTTTAGCGCTCGCATGGACTAAGTTTGCCTAGACGTGGTCTCCACTCCAGTACTCGTCTCTCCGCTTGTGTAGGCTTGGTCTTTACTCCAGAACTCGTCTGCCAGATACAATTTATAATATGGCAAGTTAAGAGGGTAACTATTTCTGCTTTTGTCTATTAGGGAGGCTCCGACTTGAGCTAAGTCCATTGCCATTGAGTAATGAAACTTTATTTTTCATATCGCTGTTGTAATATATGTGCGATCATCATCATTATCAGCTCAGTATACGTCCCCACCGAGGGGCACCAGGCTCCCGTCAAGGTTGGCCTTAGTCGTCCACGCGAGCCCAGTGCGGGTTGAACGACTTAACATACAACCTTTGAATCTCTTCGCAGGCGTGCGCAGGTGTCCCCGCGATGATTTCCTTCACCGTGAGATGCAATATTACGTATATTAAGTAAGGAATGCTTTCTTGCTTAACTTTTGTTCGTTTCTCAGAATAACGCCTTGTTTAGTGATGCACCGTGTGAAAGGTTGCATTTCCCGGTATTCGAGCTCGTTCCTTTGTAAATTTAATGGTTGGATAGCCGGCGGTTTGGTGGAGACCATTAATTTTTGATATTGTATCTATGGGTAATAAGTAAGGTAAACCTTTAAAAATAATAGTTTTAATGTAAATTTTCAATTTGCGTCACAATCCTAGTTCACGTATTGCTTAAAAAATTACCAAAAAAAATATATTTTAGGGCATATGTTTAGAAGAACCCTTTTGTCTTAAAAAAATGTTTCATTAATTTATAGTATTATATTTAAGCGTAATTATGAATTTTCTTTGTATATACATGTACACATACATTATTGTAAGATAACTATATCACACTTAATTAAAACTTGTTTTTACCCAAACCTGGGTTTTTATTAGACAACTTTTCCTAAATCATTCCTATTGTTCAAAGAATTCTCAAAATTTTCCACAGCGATTAACTATGTAATGTATTTTGTGACGTCCAATTTATTCATTAATGTCGTTTGACTTTGTGATGTCACGTATTAAGGGTAAACAGATGTAAACATTCTAATTCGCTGACATAGGCAATAATTTAATCCATACATGATTTACACGTGTCACGAAGCGTGCGGCCACCAATATGTAAAAAGTATGGATTGTGATATGCTCACAAAGCAATCGAAAGAAGTGTTCCGAATGCAGTGACAGCAACATACACATTTCGAACACATTTACTAACACAAAGAGTACAAACTTTACTCTCTTTGGCGGTTCGTTTTTGAGGCACGGCTGGCGTATCTACTTATACATATATACAAATCATTGGCCAACAACAAACTCTTTTGTGTTATGTTTAACTTTTATATGTTATATATTTAAACGTTTTTTGCTTGGCATCGCAAACGCATCATATTAGTTTTTGCATTAAAAACAAGTTATAATGAAAAAATTGATAGTAGAGTTGTAAAGACGCACATTTGTGTAACGGTTGAGAGGTCGGGTTCTACACCAAGGGTTCCAGGTTCGATCCCAGGGCAGTACAAACATATGTGTGCATGAACATGTCTGTTTGTAATGGTCTAGGTGTTTTCTATGTTTAATATGTATTTAAAAAAGTATATATAAGTATGTTTATCTGTTTGTTTATTATCCATATTACAGGCTTCGGCTTGGTTTGGGGCTGTGTCAAACACAAAAAAGCACAAAATACACACTTAAATCTAGATTGTTACCAAAAACGCGTGTATCCAATAATATGCAAGTGAACGAGAATCCGATGCTCTTACGGTGAAGGAAAACAACGTGAGGAAACCTGCGCACGCCTACGTAGAGATTCAAAGGTTGTGCGTGAAGTCGTCCAATCCGCACTGGGCCAGCGTGGACTACTAAGGCCTATACACCCGGCACGGATAGGCTCGTGCCACTCGGTGGGACGTTTAATGAGCTGATGATGATGAACGAATAGTAAGTTCAAACATACCATATGTCATAATGTCATCATTGATCATATAAACTCGCGTGCAAGTAAATCGACTCAAGCCTCAAGTACGCATAACAAGTGATATAACTAAAAAATGCCTTATTATACCTCTATATAATGTTTTACATAATTAAAGCCTAGTAATTGAGCTTTAAAATGGTGTAAGTTGCATGAAAATCGATTCAGTAGTTTAGTAAAAAAGGTTAATGCTAATGATAATGTAAAAATGTGCGTAAGATAAAAAAATTATTCGTGTCAATATTTGGTATTCCCTCCTCTAGCTCTGATCACTGCTCTCATGCGATTCTTCATCGACCTTATCAACTTTTTAATGGATGATTGTGGTATTCGACCCCACTCTTCTACCAACGCAGTCTTGAGCTCATTGATGTTTGTCGGAGCTGGATTCCTCGCTCTAACTTTCCTTTTGAGCTCGTCCCATATGTGCTCAATGGGATTTAAATCGGGGCTGAGCGCTGGCCAATGCATAGTGTGAATTCCAACTTCGTTCAGGAAATCACGTGTGGCCCGAGCAGTGTGACATCGGGCATTGTCATGCATCAAGATGAAATTTTCCCAATAAAGCCTTGATAAGGGACAACTTGATCCAGTAGAACATTTTCAATGTAACGATCACTGGTCAGACCTCCTCCCCGGCCTCCCCAGGAACGAAAACAAGGTCCGTTTTGCCTTCTAAGGAAATTCCAGCCCACATCATGCAAGATCCGCCACCATATGCAACGGTTTCCACAAAGCAGCACTGTGAAAACCGTTCACCGGGACGACGGTATACCCGACCTCTCCTGTCGCTGCCATGGAGACACATCCTCGTCTCATCTGTGAACAGGACTGACTGCCATTGCTCTATGCTCCAATCCAAATGTTCTCGAGCAAAGTGAAGGCGTGCTTGACGATGAGCTGTGGTCAACTTCGGGCCTGTAGCGGGTCTTTTCGGAGTAAGGTTAGCTTCTTTCAACCTTCTTCTAACTGTCCACTGACTGACAGTCACCCGCGAACTTGACGTAGCTCCTGCTGCACATCTACGCCGGTAAGGTGTCGATTTCGGAGAGAGGTCGAGACCAAAAACCGGTCGTCACGCTCCGAGGTGCACCGGCGTCGGCTGGTATTAGGCCTCCGAGTGAAGGCACCAGTCTCTTGAAACCTTCTGTATACTCTCGAGACAGCGGACTGACTCATATTCAAACGACGAGCGACTTCTCGCTGGTTCAACCCTTCTTGCAACAGGGCAACGACTTGAGCGGCTTCTTCAGGTGTTGTATCCATAATTTTCTTCAAATGACGGCTTTAATTTGCAGAGATGTGTTCAGGTCAACGTCTAATGAGCGACTGATAAGAAAAAACGATTACAGGGGGTTTTATAGGGGTTGTGTCGCGCAAGTTGTGAATAGAGCGCAGAGCAGTTTACGGGAGGTTGCGTTCAGTTGCATTCTAAGTACAAGTGTTTATTTAAATTACTGATATTATGCTACCATTTGAAAGCCTAATTACTAGGCTTTAATTATGTAAAACATTATATAGAGGTAAAATAAGTCATTTTTTAGTTATATCACTTTTTGCGCACTTGAGGCTTGAGTCGATTTACTTGCACGCGAGAGTATATCAATGCCATTGATGAGTCAATCAATATGTCCATCATAAAAACACTGCTTCTTTCGCACACAACTGAAAAACTATTTTTTAAAATACTCTTTTTGTGTTGATATTCATCTATTTGATGTAGTCGTGATGTAAAAAGTATAGATTCGTGATATACTTACAAAACAATCGAAACAGTGTTCCGAATGCAGCGACAGCACACAATACATATTTCAAATGAGGGTACATTTACCTAAACGAAGAGCACAACTGTACTCTACGGCGGTTCGATTTGGAGGCACGGATGGCGTATTTATATATACAGAATATCATTGGATGTAGTTAACAAGTTTAAGAGGCATGAACATATCGTGTGATATAAAGACATTTTATGCGTATATATATAAATATAAACATATCATAGTGGCATGCACCGATTGAATCCGTGATTTGTAAGGTGAGGCCGTCGCGCATCGTTAGATGCACTTTATACATTGTATAATGATATAGTTGTATAATAATCCAGCTGGCCTGGCAGATGAGCTATATAATTGTTACTTGAACCCGATAAAAAATACGATTTTTAGGGTTAAGTGTTTAAGAAGAAAATAAATATACATAAATATTTGTCATTTAATTTATAATTAAATGGCGCTCTATTTATACCCATTTAAGCATTAAGCTTGTACTTGCGCACTGAAATATCTGCCGTAGACCCCTACGGCAGATATTTCAGTGCGTTTGCTTTTCAGTCAACAGTGTATTTGCCGCCAGTCCCTGTAGATTCATCGTCATCAGCTCATTATACGTCCTCACCGAGGGCACGAGCCTACCGTAATAGTCGGATTGGACGACTTCTCACACAACCTTTGAATCTCTTCGCAGGCGTGCGCAGGTTTCCTCACGATGTTTTCCTTAGCTTGCAAGACCGTCGGATAAACGTTCATATAATTTCGAAAATTTGTAAACACATTGGTACGTGGCGTGGCCGCGACGATCTTTTTGTACGAATAACTTAAAAAAATACTTAGTTTTTATCTTTGTCGTACGATAGACCGTCTTTCACGGATTTAACGATACTGCAATGCAAATTCAATTTGTAGATATTTTTAAAGTTCTCGTGTTCTAATATATTGTGACTGCTCGCCTGCAGTTCCTTTCAATGTGTTTATTTAGAACTGCTAACAGGTTGACAGGTCGTTAGAAGTTAGTTTTCTACAATTTTGAGTTTAAACTTACCGTTTGGAGTAGCTTACTGGATTCCTTCTGAAATATATCATTAGCCTGTAACGACCTTTTGCAGAGCACAAGGGGGCTACCGCCATCTCTTAAATAGTATTACAGTAATGATACGACAGATTTTTGTACCAGAAAAAAAATTGTTTTAAGCGATGGCGGTAAGGCCCCAGTCCTTCTTCACAGTTATAGTTCGGCCGATGGAGTGACGATTTGAAATATTGCTGGTGTAGACAGACTTGTATAGCCTGTGAATTTTATATATTTTTTTACTAACAGAAAAATGATTATCGCAATGTGAAACTTATGCCATATTGTCTATCAGTGGACTGTAGTAGGGTAAAAATAATGTCCAAAATAATTATAATCCCTACACTCCTTTAAATTTAAGAAGCCCTACGGTATAAGCGTTGTCAGCAGCTGTCATAAAACCCATCTGAGCACAGTCCTGCCCTTCTAACAAAGTGTGCAATAAGTAAGGTTTTTTTTCAAATTGACATAAGACCTTTTCAAAATTCATTTATGCATTACGACTAACAATAAAACACATAAGGACTTAAGTCAATTTGCCCAAAAACCAGACTTATTGCACTCTTCGTTAGGGGGAGAGTTACTTGAACAAGCAGGACACGAAATTAAGGTGTCCATCGTTTAGACAATTGTGCACTATGGACTTTGTAATAAGATCAAGTAAAGTGCATAACAAAATGGAATTCATCGTGGATCGGCCTTGGGTCGTACTGCAACGAATGTGAGTGCACGGTAATTAACAACGCACTGTTAGTGCTAAATGCGTTTAATTGTAACGTTAAATAAGCTTTAGTTAATACCTCATTAATTATAATATTGCGTATTGTGGAGTATAAAAAATTACGAACAAATCGTCTTTTTTTGTAATTTTATGTATTTTTTTAACTGCCGATATGATATCCGTAAGAGTACTTAAGTGACCACCATAGCTCGCCGGATCAGCGTGTGGAAGTAGCAGTAGGCCGGCTATGTATGCCACAGAACGATGGCCGATGGAACTGGTCTAGTTTTAGATTGAGACCGCGGCAAGTGTAGCGTAGGACGCTCTACGTTCCAATGGAACGACGACTTGCGTAAAGCTGGATATGAAAATGGAGGATAATGCTCAGAATGAGGAACTCCTATGTTCAGCAGTGAACTGCGTAACTATTGCGATAGCTTAACTTTGCGTTTAAGATGGAGGCTCATAAGATAGTGGAGGACAGTGATATGAGGCGCAGAATGGCTCACATGTCAACAGTGGACTGCGATAGGTTGAAGTGGCCATGGTACAATCAACTATTGCGATAGCTTAAATTTGTGGTTGTCAACCACTAATTGGTATACCATCATGCACATACAAGGTGGAAGTATCATTTATCATCCGGTCTAGCATTAAATAAACTGCGCTAATACTAGATATGTAGCTACAATTGACGAATAACACGGTTTTGCATCGCACAATGAGTGTCACCTAACTGATGTGTGTCGACGCTTATATCTTGCCGGTCAAAAGGTTAATATGTTCTTGGTAGTTCGTGCGTCGATGACTATCATCTGATATGAGAATAAACGGTGTTTCAGTTGACTGGTATTTTGATACAAATAGTATCACACAAGTGCAGTACATACTACTGATGTAATGGACAACATTAATTTCAACTTACATAAACAATAAACTAGATGCACAAAGTGTCCGCGGCAAAAGTCTGCCCATCGCGTCAGTTGGGCGGAATTTTCATTCATGATCACGTCGCTCGCTATGTCATAATTACATAGTAGTGTGATCGTGCTTTTGATTTTGTCTTTCTATGACACGTTAGTAATGTTAAATATATACACAAGGTCCTTATACAGCATACACATGGTCATAATAATGTTATGTCATGAACAACTACAAAACAAAAAACATCTCATAAATAAAAGAAACGAAAAAATCCATATGCTTAATACACAAAAAAGAGTTCATAAAGATAATAGAATAATGATAGCTATTAACATATTGTATAGTGATTCACTATTTAACACTCTTATAAATGTGTTTCGTATTTTCCCCCCTGAATTTGATCTGGGGAATTCCGGTCGACATATTTATATGCGCCTTTGCCCTCTACTGATATAAATGTGTAACACCAATTGTAAACAACTCGTATATATGGGGAGCATCGGTGGCTAATTGGAGGTTTCTTTAATGTATTAGTGTACAGGACGGCCAGGCGCTAACCTGATGTTAAGTGATACGCTGACCATGATAGAGCGGCATTGAGTGAGACCAACAACTGATAGGCAGTTATTATTCTCCGTCAATGCCCTGTGCTCGACACTGAAGACAACAGATGTTAGGTCTCTTATACCCGGTAATTTCACAAGCTGCAGTGCCCTCATCCCGAAACACAAAAGTGCAAACACTACTGTTTCACGGGACGATATCTGGCACTGCGGTGGTACCTACCTAGACGACTCAGTATCGAGTCTCCCACCTCGGTGCCACTCTTGCCTTTCGATCTAGAGGGTGCAAGTGTCCTGATTCGTACTTTAATTAATTTAGAAAATTCGTAATGTCCTTACGAATTTTCTAAATTATATGTACGTTTATCCGACGCTCTTACGGAGAAGAAAACATTAGTAATATATAGGAGTTCTCTATGGACCTTTACTTGATACAGATACTAAATTCTGACATTGGTTCAGTGAACTAACGTCCATCTTATGTGACGCAATATAATGTTATGTGAATTCTGGTGAGACCAATGAGCCGTGTTTATAAAAAGCGGGAATAGTTATACGATAGTTTCCGTCAGGGGTATTAAACAATGTGTAAATTAATTCAATCGAAAGATATAATAACGTACGTACATTCATGTAATGGGTTTATCTCCATCGGTGGGGTATCACCCATACACGACGTGTATTTGACGACCCATTTGGTGTTGCGGTTGAGACGTCGACTGCAACCCCAAGGGTTCCGGGTTTGATCCGGGCAGGACAAACATTTGAGTGCATGAACATGCCTGTTTGTAATGGTCTGGGTGTTTTCTTAAAAAAATTGTATTTACAAAAAAAATGTAATACAGGCTTCAAGCTTAACTTGGAGCTAGATGGCGCTGTGTGAATGTCAGTGTATATTTATTTATTTACTTACATATAGGCGATGGATTTTTACAGGGCGGATTAGTCTTTTATAAGTGTAGTATCAGCTCATTAAACGTCTCCACCGAGGGGCACGAGTATACCCTTAAAGGGCGAATAGGCCTTTGTTACGCATAACCTTTGAATCTTTTCACAAGCGTGCGCAGGTTACCTCTCGATGTTTTCCTTCGCCGTAATAGTGTCGGATAAGATATATTTAAAAAATTCGAAAGGATTTGGGTACTTGGCGGATTTTTTTCATGCGCCGTCTGAAGGCAACAGTCGACACCAATAAGTGCACAGAGATAATGAGTAGGGTATGCAAAGTGGTTGACAGTAATCGCAAAAACAATAAATAATTACACTTCTTTCAAATTGATCGCTGTTGTTGACAGTAGACGTGGGTAACTCAGAGAGGATATGAAAAAAAGATACATATCCGAACCGCTAGCAAACCTATCTTTCAACTCCCAACATTTTAAAACATATCTTCAACTCTTTAACTCCGTAGTATACTAATATAATAAACTCTGAGCCGTACACTCAAGACTGATTTTGCATTAAATGATATATTGATACGTAACAAAAAGTAAGCGCAAGCGCGCTATACGAAAATATGAAAGAAAGAAAGAAAAAAATCTTTATTCAAATAAATCTGTTACAGATACTTTTGAATCGTCAATTGTTATTATTATCATATTTTTTGTGAATGAAAGAGAGAAAGAGACGGACTGCTGATATGGATATGAATTGAAAGAGTTGTTCTCAACGGATCTTTAACTCCCAACTCTTCAAATATATCTTCAACTCACACACACACACACTGTCGATATCATCTGTATGCAGACGACTTACAGCTGTATATATCTTCAAGTCCTGCTAATTGTAATAATGCAGTGAAAATGCTTATCGAGGACGTGGACAACATATCTACATGGTGTGATTCTAACTGCTTGACTTTGAACCCAATGAAGTCAAAAATTATGCTCATAGGCAGTAAGACAAATGTTAAGAGAGCTGAAGCTCAATATCCTGGCATCAAAATAAACGGTGAGGAGATTAAAAGAATCTATGAAACAAGAAATCTGGGTCTACTTTTCGATAGCCACTTGAATTTCAACAGCCACATTGCTGAATGCTCCCGCAATTGCTTTTATAGGCTAAAGGTACTGTATAGAATAAGGCCTTACCTAAGTGAAAATTTAAGGATCCTTCTATGCGAGTCACTAATTTTGTCTAAATTTAATTATTGTGATGTAGTGTATGGACCATGCCTACTTAAAAAAGCCAAGTTGGTGCAGCGAGTCCAAAATGCATGTGCTCGCTTTTGCTTCCATATACCTCCTCAGGCACATGTTACACCGTTCCTTAATACAGCCAACTTAATTAAAATGGATGCACGTAGAAAACTTCATCTGGCAACTCTTCTATTCAGCATTGTAGAAACAAAGACCACTCTATCTTTATGAAAAGCTTGTGTGGGCCCGGGATCACTTTAGGTATCCAAGAGAGCTTGCACCCATACATTTGTAACATTGAAACACGAACCGTAGCGTTCCGTGGCTCTTTTCGTTTTGCTGCTCCCGCTGCTGGAATGATCTGCCTCCCCCGTTGCGTGACCTAAAACGAAGCACACATTTAAGAAAAAGTTAAGCATACCTTATAATAACACAAAAGTTAACGACCAACTAGTAGTCTAGTCTTACTCAGTCTAATTATATTGTTTTTTTTTATTTTTTCAAATTGTGGTGCTGTTTCAAATTTAAAATCGTCCACTCAAGAGGTTCTGCCAGAATAACAGTGCTGCTGCGGCGTATAGCGTCACAGCAGCTAATACTGAGGCAGGACTTTTGGCCGTATATGTTTCTATTACTATTTTTTGTGTTATTTTTATATTATTAATATACTGTTTTTATTCATTTGTGTTATCGTGCAATATTAATTAATGTTATGTATTTGTGCGTATTCTTGTGTACGGTCAATAAATGTTTTTTCTTTTTTCTTTCTTTCTTTCAACTCTTTATAAACTCTATGCCACAGACTCAAGACAGATTTTGCATTAACTGACATACTGATTACGTATCAGTAACAAAGAGTAAGCGTAAGCGCGCTATACGAAATATCAAAGAGAGACAGAGACGGCAATATCAGCAATGATATGGATATAGACAAAAGAGTTGATTTCAATGTAAACATATCTTCAACTCTTTAGAAGTTAGCTAACATTATGGATCTTATACTACAGACTTAAGACACATTTTGCATTAACTGACATTTGATGGATTGAAAGAGTTGAAGATATGAAATAGAGATACATATCCGAGGACGGAAAAGATATGAACCTATCTTTTCTTTCTAAAGACAATTCGCGCACCGCTAGTTGACAGCAAGTCGCCTATGGTTTATCTATCTGAATCTATATATATCTATCTGTAGAAAGAATGGGCGAATAATTGTAGTCATTTAATATGTTGGCGATTTTCCAGGTTGTTTGCATATATGGAGTGCACGCCACTGCCAAAAAGCCACCGATTACGACAATTATATAACCTTAACCAAACATTTTATACGTATATTTGTTTAATTAACAACCAACAATTTTATCTTAATTAACCTACACGTTTTTTATCGCTGACATATGCTCCTTGCATCTTCGCATTTCTATTTTGTCTCGTTGTTATCACAAAAAAGTAATTGTTGCTTTATAAACTGTTTCATGTTTCAAAGTCACTCAACGCGCAATGGAGCGAGCTATGCTTGGAGTCTCTCTTAGGGATAAGATCAGAAATGATTTAATCCGCAAGAGAACTAAAGTTACCGACATAGCCGCCCGATCAGCAAGTTGAAGTGGCAGTGGGCTGGTCACGTATGTCGTAGAACCGATGGCCGTTGGAGCAGACGAGTTCTGGAGTGGAGACCGCGTCTTGGCAAGCGTAGCGTAGGACGCCCTCCGGCCCGATGGACCGACGACTTGCGGAAGGTCGCTGGTGGGAGCTGGATGAGAAAAGCGGAGGACCGGGATATCTGGCGCAAAATGGGGAGACCTATGTCCAGCAGTGGACTGCGATAGGTTGAAGAGAGAGAGAGAGAAACTGTTTCATGAAATAAAAGAATGCATACGCGAAATGAATGCATGTTTTGTATCTAATAATAAATTGGCATAGCGAATTGATTTATATGGCGAATGTTTTTAAACTATTGTTTAATTGTTTTACAGGATATTGCGTTTTGCGAAGGAACTTTTTGTTTTCTTCTGCGAACTTGCTGCTTAATGCGTTGTAATCAGTGTTGCCAACTGCAAACCTTAACCAGTAGCTAGATTTTTTATAAGTACCTGGATTGCTAGTTATTTTACAAAAACGTAGCTAGAAGTAGCTAAACTCTCCGCCACCGAAAAAATACATAATTTATCTTTTGTTTACCACTGCGAACTTGCTGCCCAATGCGTGGTGATAAGTGTTGCCAACTGCAAACCTTACGCAGTAGCTAGAATTTTTTTTTAAAAGTGCCTTAATTATCAGTTATTTTTACATCAAAAAGAGCTAGTAGCTTAATCTCAAATTAGTTATCTTCATTATTATATTTCAAAATTGTCCATCGTACCTTGGTCAATGATTTATGTATATGTAAAGGTAGATACGCCATCCGTACCTAAAAACGAACCGCCGAAGAGAGTACAGTTCGTAGGCTTTTGTTTAGGTAAATGTACGCTCATTCGAAATATGTGTATGTGTGCTGTCGCTACATTCGGAACACTTTTTTCGATTGTTTTGTGAGCATATCACGAATCTTTACTTTTTTACATCATTGAACTTGGAATGTTGTTATTAGACAAAGAATACTCGCCGCAGCTTTTTAGAAGTTACAACATGGGTAAAAGGCTTTTTCACTGAAAAAGTTTACAAAGTGACTTCTGCTATGCTGTGACGAACGCAGTCAGTCTCTAAAATTAAAGAAAAAACAATGGTTATTTTAATGGTGATCATAGATTTAGAATTAGCGCGCTGCGCTTATAAGATACACGAAGCGTGTGAGTGAGAGGTCCTTAATCAAGTACAAATGCCCGAGAGAAAAGAGACAGCGAATAAAGGATTATATGTTATTGTTTTTGCGAGTTAGCGGCCATATAGCGGCCCGGTGTCAGTGAAGATTTTGAATATTATTGCGAATTGTTCTATTAGAATTGTAATTATTACTTTATACAATTATGGTGTCGTGTGCTGAACCTGGATGCAACGCTACTAGGCGAAATAATCCGAATTAATATGGTATATACGATTTTATCATTGGAATTTTACGAACCATTTTTTACTTAATTACAGCTAGAAATTGGCTTATAAATATAAGTTTTCAATATATTTTGATTCCCATTTATATATTTGAGAATATGTTTTTTATTTAAATTCGCGAAAATAATGTATAAAATAGCAAATTGTTTGTTTACGCTAGTGCTTGACAAAGCGGTGACGTCATTACAATCGATAAAAACTTGAATAGTTTTTAGAAGAATACACAACATAAATATTGATGATTTCGCTACTTATGTAAAAATAACATTATTCATAGATACTATGTTTTATTTACATATTGGTAAATAAATATCGATGTTTCAGGTTTCCACACAGATCACCATTGATGAATAAAATCATTTAAAAGTATTGAGTTACAAATTTACTGTATCTATACTGATATTATAAAGCTGAAGAGTTTGTTTGTTTGAACTCACTTATTCAGGAACTACTGGACCTTTCAGTTTTAGATTTCTTATTTATCGATAAAGGTACTAAAAAACAATAGTAGTGGAGCAGTAAGAAAGAATGATTGAACATTTTTCCTACATAGAGCTTTCCGCTGCGAGCGCTGTGAAAACGGTTAAAGTTTCGCAAAAGTCATGTATGTGAGTTTTAAAAAAAGGACCGCGACAGCATGTCTTATCTTTAAAGGTTAGCTCACAATAACTTCATAAATTTATCTAAAATAAAGCATTATTTGCGAAGGTGTTTTCATAAACATAATATTAATCCCTATGCAAATAAATATGTTATTTATCACGAGTATTTAATTTAAAACAAATTGCCCTTCACAGCATTTAATTTAAATGAATATCTCAGTTCCTCCGAGCTCCGGAGTTATCGCAGTTATTAGCTCAAAGTAACTAAGTACTGGCCACCATCGGTCACCGTCGTTATAAGTTGTAAACAATTATAGGTTTGCTTATGATTCAGATTCATCAGGATTAAAATACCCATGATTTTCTTGGTTTCTGTACGAAAAGAGACCGCCCGTTGATTTCATCACAATCGATAATAAGAACTCTTGGCGTGGACAACACTATTTGGAACTTACACATAGACATTCACCAACACATATATACTTCAATATTTTTGTCATGCCTCTTAAGCCGCCTTTGTGTATCTTGTATATACTATATCTATGATGGTGATGGTAAAAACATTGCGATGTCACATCGCTGACATTCAGTGTAACTCATTGGGAAAACATATTGGAATGATGAATGGAATGATCTGCCTTTGTCTGTGTTTCCGGCCACATACAACCCTGGGGCATTCGGAAAAAAAACGGAAAAACGAGTGAATAAGCTATTTCTTGGCAAGCTCGCTCCATCTTAGAACACGGCTCTTACACTAGGATAGTCTGTGCTCAAGAAAGCCATCATGCATATAAAATATGTATTTAATACAAAACAATTTTGTTGTAAAATCAAATGCTTCATATCTTATATACATATGTGTATAACAAATTGTTATAAACTTATAAAACACGAATAAATATTTTACTAAAAGAGACGTCTGGGGATGTACGCATTGCAACGTCAAGGTGATTACGCATCACTTATACGTGATTAGATGAAGCGAGTGGTTGTTTATTAATATCGTATTGCATAGATATCGCAAAGTAAACCTAAGACGCAGGTTACGCAAGTGGAAATACGCAGCTACCCGGCAAGCGTTGTATGTTTAATTCGAAGACGTAGTAGTAGTCTTTTAAAATTGTTTGGGGATATTCATCATCACATCAGCTCAGTATACGTCCCACGAGCACGAGCCTACCCGCAAAGGGTGATTGGGCCTTAATCATCCACGCTGGCAGTACAGATTGGCCGACTTTCACGCACTTTCCTCACGACTGTTTGAGAGCGTCGGATAAACGCACATATAGTTTTGAAAATTCGAAAAAGAATTAGTACGTGGCGAGATTTGACCCTAGACCTCCAAATCGGAAGGCAAACAGTTCACACCAATGAGCCATGGTGATGTTAGGAAAACAAAATATTGGTATATATATCCTGTCGCGCCAAAACAGAAAATATTTGTCAAGATAGTCATTAAATGAATCCAGCTGTAAAGATAATTACCTTAGTATCGATTTTCTGTTTTGAATCTTGGTTACTGATAATTGTACCTTTTGTTAGTTAGTATATATTTGCACAAGACTTTTTTTATGTTACAAACTGATCGGTCGGTCTGACGTTCAGATGGTAAGTGATACGCCTTACATGACAGAGCGCATTGATTGTCCAACAACTGATACACAGTTTATTCTCCATCGATGCCGCATGCGCCCGTCACCCGAGACAACAGTGTTCTCTTATACCGGTGATTTCACTAGCTACAGTACCCTCATCCCGAAACACAAAAAGTGCAAATATACTATTATTTGACGGAAAAAGCATCTTCATGGATTTCGCGCCTTTACATTATCTTGTTGTTATATGTTTTTGTTTCCTTTATGATTGTGAATTACTTTGAACAAAACATAACAGAACATAATAACGTTATATTATTGTTATAATAACGGTAATAGTTATGAACAAACAACTAACTCTTACCATGAAATGAATTTATTATTTCTGTACATTCCGTTTTTACTTTTTGTACGAGTATGTTTCATATCCTAACAGTAAAATTCAAAGAAAACTAAACATCTGTATTAAAAATCAGACATTTTATCGATTTTATTTCTGATTCCTCCAATATTTCTATGTAATAATTGCACAGTTTGATTCCCTCAGCACCATTTTTTATTCGGACAACTCGTCGTTGGGAGGTTTCCACCTCTTTGTTGTCGATATTCCGCCCATTCGTACCAAAAAGTTCGGTTGTTCTTTCATCGTCCGAACTGCAAGGCAGTGGAATGACCTTCCTGCGTCAGTGTTTCCCGATGCATACAATTTAGGGTTTTCAAGGCAAGAGTGAATAGGCATTATTTGAGTTTGCGTGATACATCTTAGACTGCATCGTTACTTTCCATCAGGTGAGATGGCAGTCAAACGCACTCAAATTGTTATTAAAAATAAATTAAAAAATATGTATTTATTTACAAAAAGTATATAAATATGTGTATCCGTTGTTTAGTACCCATATTACAGGCTCATGCTTAGTTTGGGGCTAGATGGCGCTGTGTGAATGTCAGTGGATATTTATTTATCTAATATTGTAAACTAACGGTAGGTAATTACTGAAAATGGGCTGTCTCCAAAAAATTCCTTTGCCTTATCATCAGGTGAGCGTCCCAACAGTCCTGTATATGTACTTATATAAAAAAACGTATCTAGTAAATGATTGTAGCTAACAGACAGGTTTACCGTTGCGTGCTCAATGCCGGCTTCTAATTAAATGTCAATTTCCTTATAGTGTTTTTCTTTGTATAAAAAATACTGCACGACAATTCTGAGGTTTTGAAGGTGCTTGTGTAGCGCGGAGAGCAAAGCGAGTTTTGGTCTGAACTGTATTTCATATTAGTAAAGACTAAATAAGTGTCAAAAGTAGTGAGACACGTGTTAGTAGAGAATCTAATAAGCTAATGGTGCTTGTTTCTCTTTCCATCCACGAGCAGCACAAATATGTGTGTGCATGAACATGTCTGTATGATGGGTCTGGCTGGGTGTTTCTATGTATAATATAATTTCCTAATAAATTATATAAGTTTGTTTATCAGTTGCTTAGAACCCTGTCTCTACGACACAATTTATATAATTCGTTACCATGGAGCGTTTTCGCGGGGAAATTCCCTACACTACATAAAAAGAGCGTATTCTTACTTAAAGGGAGGAAACACATCTCCTTGACCTCTGTTGTTACCAGTGACATTTTCCATCTGATGCGGCGCAAGCTTGTATACCTTCCTATTTATACCAGAATACCAGTGCTGCAGCGGTCTAGCCCTCTGTGGCACATGCTGAGGTTGGGACCTGTAACCACCACCACCATTAAATCATTATTGTTTTATTTTTGACAAATTTGAGGTGCTGGCAAATTCGAAGACATTGGTACGTGCGATATAAATCGCCACGTACCAATGTCTTCGAATTTTCAAAATTAATGTACGTTATCCGACGCTCCCACGGTGAAGGAAAACGTCGTGAGGAAACCTGCACGCGCCAGCGAAGAGATTTAACGGTGTGCGTGAAAATAATCCGCATTGGGCCCCATGGACGACTAAGGCCTATACATCCGTACGTAGGCTCATGCCCTCTGTGTTTTGTGTATTTAATACCGTTCATAAGTGCTTTTTGAAAGCCTTATTCGAATAAGTGAATCTTGACTTTAAGTTCGATTAAAATGGTCATAAAGTAAATTAAGAATCGAGGTCCTGTGCTTAGTGGTGATGATCCAGGTTCCGATTATCGTGCATTGCCCCCACGTGTTTATAAGGATGTGTGGGTTTCAATTACTACAAATTTAAGATGCATCGCAAAAGATTTATCTGCTTTGATAGGTTAAAGTACATTCTCTTTGGAGTGCGTTAACGGCGGTTTGCTGTGTGCTGTAATTTATGGACTGTTTGTACTTAACTATTGTAGCGATTGGTAGATTCACACATGTTTGTAAATTCTTTTTTGATGGACGATCAAAAAGTGTCTTGTAAACAATGATATTCTGTACATATGAAGGTAAATACGCCATCCGTGCCTCAAAAACGAACCGCCAAAGAGAAAACAGTTGTAGGTTCTCTTGTTAGGAAGACGTACGCTCATTCGAAATATGTGTATGTGTGCTGTCTCTGCATTCGGAACACTTTTTTCAGTTGTTTTATGAGCACATCACCATCATTGCGTGTACAGTTTTAGGTAGTTGAATAATGAAATTTTTGAGTTTAGGTGCAATGTTAATAAAGAACGCCTTTTAATACTAAATTCACAGCCTTTTGTTATTAGAAGACACAAAGGTTTGTTCTTTTGAATACTATTAAAATAACTTTGGAAACATGTCATTATTTCTTGTGTAGTAAGTGTTAACTAAGTACAATATGTTGGACTCTGTCACAGCATTGAGTAGATTATAATGTAATATGGGGATTGTAGGTTCAAATCCCGCGGGGAGCACGCATAGTGTAAAGTCAATTTATGCCCTTTTTCCAGTTAAGTTAGCATATTACCTAGTAAAATTACAGATATAAGAGTCCTAATATTGTCTCGGGTGACGGTCGCAGTGCGACATTTATGGAGAATAATAACTGTCTATCAGCAGTTGCTTTCATTCAATGCCGCTCTGTCATGGTCAGGCGTATTACTTATCATCTGGTGAGCGTCCTCCTCACTGTGTTGTACACTTTGTAACATAAAAATCATTGCATGCTGAGTCATCAGATTTTCCGAATAAAATATTATTTGCTTCGGGCACGTATATCCGTCGGTGCCGGATTTTGTTCTACAATTTTGTTGTGTCCTACACTTGGTGTTTATTGTTTCAGAGACAACGCCAGCGGTGCCGACTACGGCGGTGGTGACGCAGGTCCCAATACTGGGGGCCAATGGGACCGGCCAGCAATGGACCAACCTTACAGCTAATGTGCCCAAAGTCAGCGACCCTATATCATCGTCTGATGACAGTGAGTACATTTGTTGTTGTTGTGTTTCAGGCTGAATCGCCTCATCATCATCAGCTCATTAAACGTCCCCACCGAGGGGCACGAGCCTACCCGTATAGAGAGATTAAGCCAGATGTTCACGCGGGCCCAGTGCGGGTTGGACGACTTCACGCACAACCTTTGAATCTCTTCGCAGGCGTGCGCAGGTTTCCTCACGATGTTTCCCTTCACCGTACGAGCGTCGGATAACGTACACAAAATTTGGAAATTTCGAAAACACATTTGGTACGTGGCGGGATTTGAGCCCTCCCGGTAGGAGGGCAACAGTCCACACGATTGAGCCACCGACGCTCTGATTGTCCGAAATGAGAGATGATTCCGTGTTCGGAGGGCACGTGAAGCCGTCGGTGCCGGCTACAACCTTAGGATGGTCGCCGTTAACACACACCAATCCGCGTTGGGCCCGCATGGTGGGTTACGGCCACACACATCCGAATATACAATTAGACTGGACAAGCCGCCAAGTTAATAGGCAGTCCCAGTGTCGCAATTTCTTTTCGGTTCTTACCTGTGAAAAGTTATTATATTTCTTAGTAAATTTACTGATTCATTGCGATGATGGCATGTTACAATTGCACAGGATGGCATTTTGGAAAAAAAACGGTAATTTCATCTAATATTCATGCGTCTTGACTCGTTTTACAGAGCGTAAACTGGCAGCCAGCATACACTGGCTGACTGGCGTTGAGCTTACATTTGTCGCACTTTAAACGCGGCTTGCCCCATCTCCTGTATTGGGAAATCTGTGGTTACGGCTCAATCTCCCCATGGCGATGCTGTGCGGAAAGGCCTATGCCCTGCAGTGAACTGTTATAGAGTGCTGCTTACTAAATCGGCAAAGAGGCCTATGTCCAGCAGTGGATTGCGATAGATTGAAGAAAAAAGTTTATCCGTTGTTAAGGCACAGTGCAAGCTCGCTTTAATGGGGTCGAAAGTGCGCTGTAAGATAAAATGGATATTAAAAATAAAGGAACATAAATTATGAAATAGATAAAAGCGATAACGAAGAAGGATCAAGAACAATAAGCGTTGACTTCTTGTGAACTTGGTCACATTAATGGTCTCTTAACACCGATAAGTGGTCCTTATAAATAAACTGTAATTTATTATATCGGTGTTTCCATATATAACAACAGGATCCTCAAGGAACATTATTTATGGGCAATTAACCTATTGGCACTATGAATTACGCGATGATTAATAAAACACTTAATCAGCCTAGAACATTCTAACATGCGATATTGAACCCTTCAAGGATACAGCAGATGTTTTTTTACGCCTTAGTTACTTATGCGATAAATGAATATGACATATTAGTATTTTAGCACTTGTTTTCGCGAAATAATTGCATATCGATATGTTTAATTACTTGGTTTAAAAAATATTATGAAATACTTGCAATTGAGGAGTAAAAATTAATATGCTCTTGATATTTGAGTCCAAAAGGTTAAGGCTGATAGCCTCTGTGACTTCGCAAAATAATATAATCGCAGTTTCATAAATAAATAAATATCTACTGACATTCACACAGCGCCATCTAGCCCCAAATTAAGCGTTAAGCCTGTATTATGGGTACTAAACAACGGATAAACATACATATATTTTTTTTTGTAAATACATACATATTATACATAGAAAACACTCAGACCATTACAAACAGACATGTTCATGCACACAAATGTCTGCCCAGGGATCGAACCTGGAACCCTTGTTGTTGCGGCCGACCTCTCAACCACAACACCAAATGGGTCGTCAGATAGGTTTGTAACATGCGCATTAATATGAAGATGGAAGATACTCCAGAAAGTCCTCTCGTGACTGGATGCATTCTGCCTCTAACATAATCATCAGCCCATTATACGCCCCCACCGAGGGGCACGAGCCTACCCGTAAAGGGTGTATATATCTTAGTCGTCCACGCGGAATCTCTTCGTAGGTTTCCTCACGATGGTTTCCTTCACCGTATGACAGTCGGATAAACGTACATATAATTTCGTTCGAAATATCATCAGTACGTGGCGAGATTTGAACCTGCAGATCCAGATTGGAAGGCAACAGTCCACACCCAAAAGTCACTGACACTCACGTGAAACCTACAGCAGAGGTTATCAAACATCCCTGCCTCATGTACCATATATTTATCACAAGCCTATTACATCCCACTGCGGCGACCTTTCCACACATCTGTGGGGAATTTGGGCCGTAACCCACGGGAGCCCAATGCGGACTGGTGGATGTTAATAACTAGCATCCTTCCTTAGATAGTAGCCAAGACTAACCGCTGAACGTGCCTTCCAAAGTTATGTGTAGGTAAATGACAAAACTGTGACCACTGATATAAAAAGTTTAAAAGAGTGACTATCGAGTTTCTTGCCGGCTTTTCTCGAAGATCCTACTTATTCCAAACCGGTGGTAGTCATAAAAAACAGAATAATAATAACAATTGACGATTGAAAACCATCTGTAACTGATTTATTTGAATAAAGTTTTTTTTCATTTCTTTTCTGACATTTTCGGTCACCCAAAAAAACCCATCCCAAGTTAGACAAAAGTGATTGCTTGACCTGTGAGATCGTCAACGAATCAACGAAAGCTTACATTTGTTATATCACAAATCAAAATCATGGTCTTTACCATATCCTACTTATTCCGAGACGGTGGTAGAGTAATAAAGAATATAATAATAACAATGAAGATTCTTAAGTAACTGTAACAGCTTTATTCGATTAAAGATATTTTGAATTTAAGTTTTATACAAAACTTAATGAATTCTAATATTAAATGGTACGTGCAACACGAACAGTGTACAAGTGTTTAGATTAAAAGTCACGTTATAAGTATTATTTTAAGCGTAATATCCTCGGTGCGATGAGAAAGTGCTCGTAAACTAACTAAGATTAACCTTAATTGATGTGTTTGAGTTAATGTATTCCAATGGACGACTTTAATTGACCACTATGGTACTGTCCAAGGAATTCCTGAGAAGTATATGCGTTAATTTAGAACAAAAAAATGTTTGTGCTTACTAAAGAAGGCAAGAAAGAGGACACTTTTAGTAGCAACAACCTTAGATGACAATAAAATAATAATAAAATAACTACGTGCACAATCATGAAGAAATATGACACAAACATGTCCGAGCGGCTTCAATACGTTGACTTATTGTTAAAGGATCTAGCGGGATAAGCGTATAAAAACTGCACTCGCGTCTGATGAAGGATTTTTACCTTTTTTTTATTGTTTTTTATCTAAAATAGCCACATACTTAATCTCACACCCCTCACCCCTTAGTAAGGAATAATGGGGATGACAACCCTTAACGAACATTTTTTTTTCTCAGTACCTATTTGAGATATCTTCATGAAATTGAAAACATACATGACTATCGATGAACTAATTATTATAGATTTTTTTAGAATTTTTGGAATATTATAAACTGTAAAAAATGGAAGTATATTTTTGGGGTGGTTTTTTATACAACCCTTAAAGCGACACCTACCAAAAAATATATCTTATTGGTTAATTAATTAGCTATTACATGTAAAAGTTACAAAAGGGTCGGATTGGTGGAACACAGCTTAATAAAAATCTATTACGAATATTTACTTGCATGCATACCTATATATTAATTTTTACCAGAAACTATACAAACACATGTGCAGTATCTTTATATGGATTTATCATCTTAAATACGTTTTTGCAATTATTCAGTGTCAACAAATGTGTCATCATCTCATCAGATCTTTACATCTTAATCAAATGTGTATACCTATAAATAAACTATAAATAATCACTGATGAATAATATTCGATTTGATGACATTCGACTGCACGAATTTTTAACATCGTGTTATAAACTCGATAAAATGTTATATCATATTACATAGCAAATAACATGTTGTGACCTGTTCATTTGGACGCGACACGTAAGCCGGGGAGTCAATCACAAACGCGAAGTGAATGCACGATCATTATTTTTGTGCGATTCAGTTTTTTACTGTAACATTTGCAATCAGAAATAATGGAGAAAGCAAGTGAATGTCGTAATAATAAATAAATAAATATTCTCTGACACTCACACAGCGCCATCTAGCCCCAAGCTAAGCGTGAAGCCTGTATTATGGGAACTAAACAACGGATAAACATACTTAAATACATTTTTTTTTTGTAAATACATACATATTATACATATAAAACACCCAGACCATTACAAACAGACATGTTCATGCACACAAATGTTTGTACTGCCCGGGGATCGAACCCGGAACCCTATGTGTAGCAGCTGATGTCTCCAACCGCTACACCAAATGGGTCGTCTAAAATGAAAAGATAAATGTGTTAATTGTAAAATGAGTCTCAGAAACACCAATGGAAAGTTGAAACGCATCATTACAAATGAAGATTTAAATATATATCAACCTTATTGTAAAAATACTTTACATATTGGATCCATGTTTTGCCATAAATGTAGACTGATACTATATAGAGTCGCGCAACCGACTACATCCACTGGCTGTAGTGACAGCGTTAAAAATTACAGTAACGACAGTGATTTCGATGATCCGGACCTTCAAGTGTTTTGTCGCAAGAATTCACGTCAAGAAGAATACGTAGAGTTTCAAATCAAAAGAGTTAAAACAACACGATCTATAACACATAATGATCGTGCATTCACTTCGCGTTTGTGATTGACTCCTCGGCTTACGTGTCGCGTCCAAATGAACAGGTCACAACATGTTATTTGCTATGTAATATGATATAACATTTTATCGAGTTTATAACACGATGTTAAAAATTCGTGCAGTCGAATGTCATCAAATCGAATATTATTCATCAGTGATTATTTATAGTTTATTTGTAGGTATACACATTTGATTAAGATGTAAAGATCTGATGAGATGATGACACATTTGTTGACACTGAATAATTGCAAAAACGTATTTAAGATGATAAATCCATATAAAGATACTGCACATGTGTTTGTATAGTTTCTGGTAAAAATTAATATATAGGTATGCATGCAAGTAAATATTCGTAATAGATTTTTATTAAGCTGTGTTCCACCAATCCGACCCTTTTGTAACTTTTACATGTAATAGCTAATTAATTAACCATAAGATATATTTTTTTGGTAGGTGTCACTTTAAGGGTTGGTATAAAAAACCACCCCCAAAAAATATACTTCCCATTTTTTACAGTTTATAATATTCCAAAAATTCTAAAAAAATCTATAATAATTAGTTCATCGATAGTCATGTATGTTTTCAATTTCATGAAGATATCTCAAATAGGTACTGAGAAAAAAAAAATTTTCGTTAAGGGTTGTCATCCCCATTATTCCCTTACTAAAGGGGTGAGGGTGTGAGATTAAGTATGTGGCTATTTTAGATAAAAAACAATAAAAAAAAGGTAAAAATCCTTCATCAGACGCGAGTGCAGTTTTTATACGCTTATCCCGCTAGATCCTTTATGACATAAAATTATTCATTAAAATTTTGACCTTAAGGCGTCATTAAAAGGGCACAAAGTGAAAAGCACGAGCATACTACTATGTCACTTTGACAAGTAGTATGCAACGTGATTATAAACGAAAATTTTAGCTCAACTGACGCAATGGGCAAATTTTGCCGCGGACACTGAGTGAGTTTGTCATTTGCAACTTGGTTTCATAGACTTTCTTCCACAAAACCAAGCCCTGATAATGCCATAATGACCGCAGTTATAAAGCCACTTGGTTTAATGTGTAATGAGCGTCGGAACACCAGTATGAGCGATATATGATAAGGGAAATACAACGGAGTCGGACACTTAACTCGGACGGGTCAAGCACGCACTCTGAGATAACTGGTGACCGTTAATCGGGACAAAGAATTTACTAGAAGGTGGTAAACGGTTGTTGTGTTCATAAAATAAATTTATTTAAATTGATGAAGACCAACAACTTATAAACAGTTATTATTCTCCATCAATGTCGCACTGCGCCCGACACCCGAGACAACAGAATTTAGGTCTCTTATACCCGGTAATTCCACTAGCTACAGTGTCTTCATTTCGAAACACAAAAGTGCATAACACTACTGTTTCACGGGACGATATCTGGCACTGCGGTGGTACCTACCTGGACGACTCAGCACCGAGTCTACCACCTAGTAGATCATTACAAAACAATGATGTAAAAAAGTATGGATTCGTGATATACTCACAAAACAATCGAAAGAAGTGTTCCGAATGCAGTAACAGTACACATATTTCGAATTTCGAATACTTTTACCTAAAAAAAAGAGTACTAAGGTTGCCTGGAAGAAATCGCCTTGCGCGATAAGGCCGCCCATTGTACTTATTAAGATTTAATTTTCTTTTCTCTGTATTTCGTTTTTAAAGTGCAATAAAGTATGTAATAAATAAATAATAAATAAATAAATACAAATTGTACTCTCTTCGGCGGATCGTTTTTGAGGCACGGATGGCGTATCTACCTTTATAAATACAGAATATCATTGTTACAAAAAATCAAATCTTCCCACACTATAATATTAGAGTAGATTAAAACAGTGTCCCTCTGACAACATTCCAGTAATCGTAGTTTGATTATCTATAAGCCTATTTGAATCATTCAAATATCAACAATAGCTATAAAAGGGCACCATTCATTTAACTTTCAGCTGCGCTCCAGTAAGCTTGAACAATATGCAATCGGCGACATGACACATAGCTACGCCGCTTTTGTACACAACTATTCCGCTGTCAACGAAAAAATACGTCACAATTTTGTAATAATATTCGACGGGAGCGGTGGCTCATTGGTGTGGACTTGTGGAGGGTGCAAGTTCGAAACCCACCACGTAGTAATTATCATCATCAGCCAAAAACAAATACCTATATCATCAAACTGCACTTATTTTGTGTAGTCACAGAGGCTATCAGCCTTAACCTTTTAAACTCAAAATACCAAAAGCATGTTAATTTATTTATTTATTTAAAATCTTTATTGCACATGAAATACAAAGTACAGTACAAAGGCGAACTTAATGCCGAATGGCATTCTCTACCAGTTAACCTAAGGTCATGCAGAAAGAAATATAAATGGTGCGGTTAAAAAGAAAGGACCAAAATAATTTTACTTTAATCTTTACTCCTAAATTGTAAGTATTTCATAATATTTTTTTCAACAAATCATATAAACATATCGAACTGCACTTATTATTCGCGATTACGTCACCATGGCTGCAGAAGTCCAATGATGTAAAAAGTATGGATTCGTGATATGCTCACAAAACAATCGAAAGAAGTGTTCCGAATGCAGTGACAGCACACATACACATATTTCGTATGAGCGTATATTTACCTAAACTAAAGAGTACAAACTGTACTCTCTTCGGCGGTTCGTTTCTGAGGCACGGATGGCGTATCTACCTTTATATATAAAGAATAATAAGGCAGAAGTTACAAAAAATGCTGAAAACGAAAATTGCAGATCCCAAGGCTGAACTAGAGCAATCACTTGTTAACGCGCAAAATAACTTTCACTAAACGTAATCGTACTCCGTGTCAAAATGGTAATCTCTCAAATTAGTTACGGTATTTAGCAATGTATTATTTTAATTTGAATTATATTTCTATGGCTATAAGGCACATTTCTCTTCAATCAATCGCACTGTTCAATATAGGTCTCCCCCATTCTGCATCGGATATCCTGATCCTTCGCTTTCCACATCCAGCCTCCACCAGTGACCTTTTGCAAGTCGTCAGTCCATCGGGCCGGAGGGCATCCTACACTACGCTTACCACTTAGTTACGTTACTTTTCACTTAGTATATGATATGTAATATCACTTAATATAAAATAAATATTACAGTATAAAAAATGTATACGGTAGTTATTTTAATGACATTTTAACGAGATGGTCAGTTTGCTCCTCTGGTGGCAGGCTGGTCCTCTGAAAGTTAGTCATTATACACTGTCAACCCTACCTCTCATATCCCGTAATTTTACTAGCTACAGAGCCCTCCTACAGAAACAGAAAGGCGAAACATTTCTATTTTACAGGACGATATCTGGCTCAGCGGTGGTACCTATCTAGACGACTCAATACCGAATCTACTGCCTGGTACACCTAGACACAATGGTAGTTACGCCCCTGGCGTAAAAAATAAACAAAGCTTACGCCTCGGTACCAGAGGGGCAGGCATTCCTGGCGTAAATACCAAAAAATAATAGTAATAATATTTATTAGTTATGGTAGACGCAAAAAGATTAGGATGCCCACACAACCAATTAATTAGATTTTGGCCACTTTGACTATAAACAATTATTTTTCAGACCTTACTGACGTGTTTGAGACCCCCGAGAAGATAAAGGCGGAACAACATTTGGCCAACCTGACTTATGTAAGTAAATTGTTGGTTATTTATAGGATATTTAAAATTTATTAATCCATCCTCGGCCCCATCATCACTTACCCCATGAGGTGAGATGGCGGTCATATGCCTGTCTATAGACGATAAATATGGTGGATTTTTTCCGGACTTAATCCTGGAAGGTTTTTTATTTATTTTTTTTTTATTGTACTCTACACCAGACAACAAATTCAGGAATAATCACATAAAATAAAAGAAATAGTGCAATTAGCGACCTTATTGCACAAGGCAATTTTAGCATAGAAAGAGTCCATACAGTGCTTGGAATAAGGTTCTTATTCGAGTTGTTTTGTCGCAGGACCACCACGACTTCTACAACAGCACGTTCATCGGCAACCCGGATTACTTCAGGGAATACTGGGCAAACATCTCACAGTCGCAAGCCGACGTTCACTCCATGCTGAGCAACTCCCACAGAAGGGCTACAGTGAGTATTATTTTTATATATACTTTTCGCCAATATAGACCTTTCTCTTTATTGACCGATGGGAGTTACCTCTCTACTCGAGGTGGGCGACTCTCTCTCTCTATTCAACCTATCGCACTCCACTGCTGGTCCAAATTTTGCAAATTTTGCGCCAAATATCCCGGTACTCCGCTTTTCTCATCCAGCCTCCACCAGCGAACTTTCGCAAGTCGTCGCAAGGTGGGTGACTATCCACATGAATTGAATTAATAATGTAATTGTATTTATTAACAATAGTTTTGTAAGGAAATTGTTACTAACTTTTTATATTGGCTCACCGGCCTGAAATAAACGTTTTGAATTGAATATCTTGGTCAGGACGCTCACCTGATGGTAAGTGATACGCCTGCCCATGACAGAGCAGTATTGAAGGAGACAAACAGACAGACAGTTATTATTCTACATCAATGCCGCACTGCGCTCGTCACTAGAGACACCAAATGTTAGGTCTTTTTTGACGACCCATTTGGTGTAGCGGTTGAGACCTCGACTACTACAACAAGGGTTACGGGCTCGATCCCCAGGCATTACAAACATTTGTGTGCAACATGAACATGTANACGCGTGGCTCGCGGCCACGCAGTACATCGCGCCGCTGATGGCCAACTTCGACACCTCGCTCAACAACGACAGCGTTGTCCGGCTGGCTGACGATGGTACGTATCACTACACTCTTCATCACGTCCCCACCGAGGGGCACGAGTCTACCCGTATAGGTATAGGCCTTAGTCGTCCACGCGGGCCCAGTGCGGGTTGGAAGACTTCACCAACCCTTGTATCTCTTCGCAGGCGTGCACAGGTTTCACTTTGTTAACCTTCACCGTAAGAGCGTCGGATAACGTACATATTACTTTGAAAATTCGAAAACACATTAGTACGTGGCGGGATATGAATCTCAGCCCTCCCGGTAGGAGGGCAACAGTCCACACCATTGAGCCGCCGATGCTCATAAACACAGTGTTGCGGCAAAATTCTAACCATCGCGTCGGTTGGGCAGAATTTTCATTCGTAATCACGTCGCTCGCTTGATGTCGTAATGACATGGTAGTGTACTCGTACTGTTGATTTTGTACTCTTTCTATAACGCGTTAAGGGCACAATTTCAATGAATAATTTTATGTCAATAATATAACAATCAGTCCAACGTATTTGTCAAGTGGCTTGGGCAATTTTCGGTTGATATTTCTTCATGATTGTGCATCTTAATCTTAAGACGCGACCATAACGACATTTCGCTTAACAACGACAGCTTATTGGCGATGGTACGTTTTTTTACTACTTACTATTGACTATACCGACACCGTTCGTTCAACAACGACAGCGTGTTCAGGCTGGCCAATGATGGTACGTTTTTCTTTTCCGCGGAATTTGAACCCACGACCTTCAGGTTGTCTTTTTGCCTAAGCGGAACACTGTACCGGCTAGACCACGGAGGCAGTCATAAACATACAAATATATATATTTTTAAATTTACCCAGTAAACATCCAGACAAATACAAACAGACATGTGTATGAAGCTGACAAATTTTTGTACTTCTTTCATCGTCAAAATGTGAAATTTGTAAAAACTCATTCTCAAGGCTCACCCGCAAACCAAACAGTGAAACTAGCGTATGAGATACTTACGTACAATATACAATGGGTATTAGCCGTCATCGACGCATTTGTACTAATAAACGAGGCAAACAAAATTCCTTTACATATTTCACTTTAACTTGTTAGCGATTTACATGACAGTACTATTTATAGGTTGTCATATATAAGGAAATTATTCTTAAATTTTACTAGCCATTGGTAAGCCTTTTGAGAAAAATATTTATTTCGTGATTATGTAGTACGATTTGGATAAGCAGACGACTTCTGGAGTGGAGATGGCGTCTTGGCAAGCATAGCATAGGTCCGAAGGTCCGAGGGACCGACGACTTGCGAGAAGTCGCTGGTGGAGGTTAAATTAGAAAAGCGAAGGACCGGGATGTCTGGCGCAAAATGGGGGAGACCTATGTCCAGCAGTGGACTGCGTTAGGTTAAGGATAGTACAATTTGTTTTTTTAAATTGTAAAAATAAATTTTTTCATGCTACCAAAATGCAATGAGTTGTAATGGTTGAGACGTCGGTATTCTTATTACACTAAGGGTTCTGGATTCAATTCCCGGTCAGTACAAACATGTTGTGTGCATGAACGACATGTTCGTACTGTTAGTATTGGTCTGGGTGTTTATATATATAAAATGTATGTATTTACTAAAGTAAGTATAAAAGTATGTTTATCCGTTGTTTAGTAACCATACTACAAGGTTCACGCTTAACTTGGGGTAGATAGCGCTGTGTGAATGTTTGTATATATTTATTTATTTATGACAAAATGGCATACTTCCTTATGTCTTCCATTTTCTATGAAATTATGGCCAATGATGGAAAATTAATGGAAATATGAGATTTCTTAAAAAAAAGTAAGATCATATTTAGGGACAAAAAACGTGAAAGTGCCTAAAATGTAATTAATCATGTAAAATTTCTACAAGGCGCCAATTTAGGTAACCCTTAAGAAAACAAAAATAACTTTTAAAGGGTACCGACATATTAATTCCTACCATTTAAGCACTTGCAGTTGCAGTTGCTAGGCAATCATGGGGTGAATATTGTATGAACTGCACTACCGCATAGAGGGTACATATTACATCGATTTTGTTCAGTCAATGAACCGTTATCCGGTCGGCAGTGGGTGACGTAACTAGAATAACAATCTCACTCAAAAAGTGTCCGCGGCAAAAGTCTGCCCATCGCGTTAGTTGGGCAGAATATTCATACATAATCCCACCTCTCTGTGAAGATATGTATATATATAATATATACAGGCCATGGGCCAGTGACGTGCAAATTATGAGTAGGGTATGGCAAATAATTATTGTTCTTTGCGTGTCGAAGGCAAACACACATTCAAATTTGAACGGCCCAGAAAGCAGATACAGTGACAGTATTATCCGATGCTGTCAATAAACAATTACTGGCGAATTGAGTGCTGTTGATTACAGCAGATTGCCAATGGTTTTAAAAGTGTAGAGGAAAATGGGCGATTAAGTGGGAATCATTTGATATGTTGGTGAGCCAATAATAAATTCGATATGTCAAATTGATAAAGTAATTCAGTTGATGTGTCGCTCCACTATCTGGTCACTATTTGGCAACAAACTTTCTCGATTTTTTTTACATACAGTATCTTAAACCTGTTTGTTAGTATAGTTACTTGATCCTTCCGATTGAACTAGTTTTTTATGAGAAATAAAGGTTTTTAAACTAAAATTTGCTTCGTTATACCTTTTGGTTACTAGGTGACAATTAGTGTCCGACCGAAGCTTCGGCTTCGGCTTCGGCTTTGGCCACCTTCGGCCAAAAGGCGAAACCTTCGGCTTCGGCCCAAAACCCGGCCGAAGCCGAAGGTTTCGCCGAAGATCCGAGCAACCGTCGGGATTGAACGAACTGTTACGAAAGACTGAGAGACAGCATTTAATTGACCAACATTTAATTATTTATTAAGAAATTGGTGTTTGTTCATTTTATTTATTAGTCTAGTTTCGGCTTTGTCGAGTAAACAAAGACTGATTGATTGGTCTGATTGTGATTTATAAATAACTTAATAAATAAATGATTATTTTTTTACGAATAAATCACAAACTTTTTTTTATCATCTTTGAACCCACTTCCATATGAGACAGTCAATATATTGAAGTTTTGAAATAATCTATAACATTAATTTTAGCTTGTAGACAATATTGAACAAAATTACTAAGAGCTTATAAACCTTCGGCTTCGGCTTCGGCTTCTGCCGAAGATTGTGGCGATTGCCGATTAATCGGCTTCGGATTCGGCTTCGGCCGAAAATAGACCTTCGGTCGGACACTAGTGACAATAAAGTGGAGTGCAAGCAAACAAATCGTTACGCTCGTATTTGTTTGGGCGAACCGAATGAGTGTCATCATTACGTCTCTCGTGACGTAGTAAAAACGGCTTCTGTATGTTTTTAAGGAGTTAGGGTTTTATTTATTTATCATAGGGTAATCCCGGAGGACCGGGATGTCTGGCGCAAAATGGGGGAGACCTATGTCCAGCAGTGGACTGCAATAGGTTGAAGAGAGAGAGGGTAATATTACATAAAAAAATGTCAGCCAAATTGTTAATGGCAGATTATTTCGCAATAGCACTTCATCATCAGCACATAAACATCCCAACTGAGAGGCACAAGCCTACCCGTAAAGGGTGTATAGGCCTTAGTCGTCCACCCGGGCCCAGTGCGGTTTGACCGACTTCACGTACAACCTTTGAATCCCTTTGCTTTCCTTCACCTTTCGGTATTATATGTATAACCTACATATAATACCGAAAATTCGAAAAGATATTGGTACGTAGTGGTATTTGAACCTACACCCTCCAAAGGTATCAGCCCACAACAGCCACCGACGCTCTCATAAATTAATCCGTGTATTGTGTGCGAATAGGCATGAGGCCAGTGTCCTGGAATCGTAAGAACTATTTCATATTATTACAAATCGGGGTCAAAAATAACTATGTGCTAACTCCCAGATCGAAAACTCATGTTTTAAGAATTTTATTAGTCTTCAAAGGTAGGTTGGCAAGTCCATTTTTAAAGTACATTAATTGACAAAAAAATTAAAACCAAAGGATAACACATACAATTTATAACAACTTTTTCTATGAAACCATTTTAATAAACGCAACATTTTACATGTTGTATTACAAAATTTATAAATTATGGATACTAACTACTAAGGCGTGACGTCATAATTCAGTAGCCATATGTATGGAGCTTCTTTGGGATAGTCCATGTGTTTTTAGAATAGAAAAACCCTTTCAATTTTAATGTTACCGAAGTCGTTTTTGTACCATTGTTTCTATTATTAAGCGGTACCATATCAGAAAATTGTCATCATCCTCATTATATATTTGTTTCTTTCACGTGTAAATAAATCGTTTTCAGGCGAGAAATTCACAGCGTTCTGGGAGAACGTGACCCTGCGCGAGAGTCCCAACATGAAGTTCACGTTCGCCGCGACCCTGCACAAGAACGGCGACATCGTGTTCGCGTACAAAAGCATCCCCATCCCGGTGTCCAAAATCGACGACAGCGCGCACCCGGTCAAGATCGGCATCAGCGACGCTTACCTCACCGACAGGGTCATATTCTGTGAGTGGAAATGTAAAATATATATACTAGCTTTTGCCCGCGGTTTCGCCCGCGTTAAATTCGGGACAAAATTATTCTGTTCCACTTTCCTGGTAACAAAAACTGAATAATTTTAACGTTTGTATTTTTAACATAGCGCCATCTATTGAATACTTACTTAACCCAGTCAACAGATAATTGTAATAATGACAAATAATTTTCTTTAATAGACAAATAATTTGCAATAAAATAATATTGTGACTATAAATTGAGATGTAAGCTATCCTATCTTTCAAGTTGGATCCAAATGCACACGGAATGCAAATCAAATTTAAAATCGGTTTAGTAGTTTAGGAGTCCATCGCGGACAAACACGTGACATGAAATTATATTATAAATTTATATTATTAATTTAATTATAATTATAAATTTCATGTCACGTGTTATATATAATATATATATATATATATATAATATATATAAAGATATGTATATATATAATATATACAGGCCATGGCCAGTGACGTGCAAATTGCATAATTTGGGTAGGGTATGGCAAATAATTCTTGTTCTTTGCGTGTCGAAGGCAAACACACATTCAAATTTGAACGACCCAGAAAGCAGATACAGTGACAGCATTATCCGATGCTGTCAATGAAATTACTGGCGAATTGAGTGCTGTTGATTACAGCAGATTGCCAATGGTTTTAAAACTGTAGAGGAAAATGAGATTAAGTAATGTTATACCAGGCAAACGAGCAAACGGCTCGTCTGATGGTAAATGTCACCGCCGCCCATGTACGTTTGCAATACTAGAGGGCACTGAAATGCGTTGCCGGCCTTTTAATAGGGAATACGCAGGGTTGTGTGGACGCACAGAGTATGCACTGATTATTTGCATCTAGGAGAGCTCGCATCGCCATGGACGTGTAATACGGTTTGTAATACGGGTGGTTTTCCATACAAAAAAAACTGGCCGAATGTTGACACTGTTTTGATGTTAGCGAGACTCCGTCTGTATTTTTCATACGTCCATGATACAGGCATAATACCAAAAAACGAGCAGCTGCCTTGAATATTTAATGTCCTTTTATTATAATAAAAGATTTTATAAATATATTTTCGACGACCCATTTGGTGTTGGGGTTGAGACGTCGGCTGCAATACCAAGGGTTCCGGGTTCGATCCCTGGGCAATACAAACATATGTGTGCATGAACATGTCTGTTTGTAATGGTCTGGATGTTTTCTATGTAAAATAAGTATATATTCACAAAAAAAGTATTTAAGTATGTTTATCCGTTGTTTAGCACCCATAATACAGGCTTCACGCTTAACTTGCGGCTAGATGGCGCTGTGTGAATGTCAGCGGATATATATATTTTTAAATTGTATTAAAGTATTGTATGAATAAACCATGCTTTTAACCACCAGATGTCCGACGCAAGACCATCTACGAGTACCACCGCGTCACGTTCAAGCACTACGAGATAGGCAACAACACGATACTGAAGCTGGTCGCGTTGCCCACGTGTCTGCAGTACGACACGTGCACCGACTGTCTCAACCACAACACTGGCTTTGATGTAAGTGAAAAGGGCTCACAATTGGGTATTCGACACCACTAATCGTTGACGCACTTTATGAACCGTCAAAAAGGAACGTTTCCATATATTTTGTGTGAGATTAGTGATATGTGACGTCATTGCTCACTATCATCCATTGACCTAATATTAATTGGTTTTAATGTATTTAAAAATACAATAATGTAAATTAACAAAAGTGATCAATGAAACGACATAAAATGAGGTGCGCTTTTATAAAAATAAGGATCGGTATTTTATTGCGGATGGTGGGAAATACCGAATCAGTCGCATTAACAACAAATAAATAACTTAAAACTAACCGAAAAAAGGAAAACACCGCGAGGAAACCAATAAAAAGTATCAATTCGTGATATGCTCACAAAACAATCGAAAAAAGTGTTCCGAATGCAGTGACAGCACACATACACATATTTCGAATGAGCGTACATTTACCTAAACAAAGAGCACAAAACTGTACTCTCTTCGGCGGTTCGTTTTTGAGGCACGGATGGCGTATCTACCTTTATATATACAGAATATTATTGCCTAGTACCACCAGAGGCACAGGGGTGAGACAATGCCCGATGTAAAAGAACTGGCCAAGTGCGAGTCGGATTCGCCCGTGGGGGGATCCGCAGCAGCAACCACAATATCATTTTTCAAGACCTCCACATGTGTGGGTTCGAAGATGGACAGTTCGGGACAGTAGGCGTTTCATTGTCTGAGGGGCACCACAGTTACACAGACTGTTTCGGGGATATCCCAGAACCAGTCTGTGTATATGGCGATACCCATCTTAAGCGATTTTCCTGGCCAATAACTGCCCTTAGTCTGTTCACAGTTTTCCAGGCAGTCTATGGGAGATTACTGCTCGAAGACACCTCTTCAGCTCAAAGGGGTGTCTTGGTGGAGTCGGGAATAATTTATTTTACCATATTAGTCTATCCTTGGACCTGATCGTTGACCAGTGGCGTGCACTCCATATATGCAAATAAGCCCTGTGCGTCCAGAAAACCGACTTATTCGTCAATTTTGCCCTACAGATTTGAAACTATAGGCGATCTGATGTCATCAACCGCACTCAATTTGACAAAAATGTATATTATTTATTGTTTTTGCGATTGCTGTCAGTCACTTTGCATAACCTACTCATAATCTCTGTGCCCGCCACTGCCTTTGACCATTTCGCGCATGTATGGCGGGTAAAGGTGTGAGTTTATTTTATGTCGCAATACCTTGTGCTCATGGTTTTTCTTCACCGATGGGGTGTCTTGACTTGACAGCCCTGGTCTTCAAGGGTATTCGTTGCAATGCGGACAGCGATATTATTTGTCACTGCTGCTAGTGTTTTGCAAGGTACTCGTGCAATGGGGAGAGTGGCATTTTGTTGTCTGTTGGTCCTTTTTTTCTGATACAGAGTGGCGAAGTTCTTGATTTCTGATCAAGGCATCGGCGCGGATATGTGGGACTAGTCCGTCGCCGTGGCGGACCCTCTCGTAATTGAGAGGGTGCGCCACGACGACGGAATTACCCACCAAACCCCACTCCGGCGTATCCTCACCGCCCATGGGTCGGACACTCCGAGTTCGCTTTTGGCAATCATCGGAGTGTCCGGGCGGTCGGCCCAGCCTTTGCCGGGCCTCCTCACGCTAAAGGGAGACGTCCGGATACGCCCCGACGTCTCCCAGGCAGGAAGGTTGCCGCACGAGCAGTGGTTGGCCTCGCCACTGCCCCCGGCCCTTCTTAGGGAGGAGGAAGGAGGCGGGCAAAACGCCTCCTTCGTCCTCCCAACCGCCTGCGGCGGAGCGGGTCAGCATGAGGGTCTTCCTCCCTGACGCGCTCCGCGGCCTCCTTGAGCGAAAGTACCTCTTCGCAAAAGGAGGCCATGGCCTCCCACGACCTCTCACTGGCGAGCATCGCCGCGACGATGGTCGGCAGTGAGAGGTCCCCTCCGACGGCCCGCACCAGAGTGCGGCGCAGCACAGACCAAGCGCTGCACTCAGCAAGAGTGTGTTGCGCTGTGTCCTGCGCCGCGCCGCACTCATGGCACTCAGGGGTCGCCTCCCTGCCGATCCTGTGGAGATACACCTCCCTGCCGATCCTGTGGAGATACACCGAAGCAACCATGCCCGGTGAGCACCTGCACAAGTCGGAAGGTGAGGACCCCGTGCCGCGCAGGAGGGGGTATTTTCTATTAGGTCATCATCATCATCAGCTCATTAAACATCCCCACCGAAGGGCGAGCCTACCCGTATACGGTGATTAAACCTTAGTCGTCCACGCGAGCCCAGTGCGGATTGGACGACTTCACGCACAACCTTCGAATCTCTTCGCTGGCGTGCATGAAGGTTTCCTCACGAAGTTTTCCTTCACCGTAAGAGCGTCGGATATTGTATTAGGTCGTCTCTTTCAATTTAATTTTAAACTGTTAGTGGTCTAGTACGCTTAGCATTGGATTTGGATACGGAGGTTTTGAATCCCACGGTAGACCGTATAGTGAAACGTCACTTTGTGCTTTTTACCCAGTTCAGTTAGGACATTTTATCTATTTATATAAATAAACAAAACTCATGTTTGTAAATAACAATATTAACTTGGCAAGCTGAATCACTTGTCGGAAAAAATGATTCCGGGTTTCGTTGGTCACGTTGAGGGGGCGCATGGCTTCGATTGTCCTCAGACCGAAAGCCGGCGCCGCAAGCTGCGCTACAACTAAAAAATTTTACATCTTTTTTTTCAAAAACCATTCGATACGACTAAGTACCGATACTTTTCAATCGATACCGAGTACGTATCGATACTTGACAACCGAAACCGTACCGAGTAAAAGTATCGATACCTCAATGGTATCGTTTCATCCCTAACAAGACCGCTCATGCACCTCGTAGCCGCTAACTGCAATTGCAACTTGCAACTCCTCAACCAGCTCTTGCAGTAAATAAGTGTAGCCCTTCTGACTGTAGGTTGGCCTGCGTTTTACCACCTTTTGTTGTAGTGGATGCGCTATTTGATTCTAAACCTGACTCTAATGATAATGGTCCAGATGGAATGCGTGTCTTACCCTTTTCAACCCTTAGACTTATGCCCGTATTCTTAATCGAGACTCAAGCGTTGTCTACACTTAAATAGAGTGAAGGGATAGCGCTCTATACTATAAACAGCACCATCCTTTTCTAACTCAATTTAAGTAACGAACGTTGAGTCCCGTTCTAGAATGCGGGCCTTAGGAGTCCTGCCGAAAACATCGATTTAGGCAACCAAGTCGATATCTGACGACATTTGGTCGATCTGTAGTCGCACTGGCGACATAGAGAGTGCAACTGATGATGGTCGCACAAGACGCAATAAGTCCTCTTTGTTCTTACATACTGATGCGGCCAATGCACCGAAATAAGATACGTGCTGGTACCCCTCTTGAAAAAAGACAGACTTAAAAATCATATTGCCAAACTATAAATTACATATACCTTGTAAATTACCTACTTACTAAAATATTATATGAGATTTATGTACTTACATACGCAGCTGAGACATGCACTGACTGCAGGATTGGTTCACAAGTTCAAAGTCACTCAACGCGCAATGGAGCGAGCTATGCTTGGAGTCTCTCTTAGGGATAAGATCAGAAATGATTAATCCGCAGAGAACTAAAGTTACCGACATAGCCGCCGGATCAGCAAGTTGAAGTGGCAGTGGCTGGTCACGTATGTCGTAGAACCGATGGCCGTTGGAGCAGACGAGTTCTGGAGTGGAGACCGCGTCTCGGCAAGCGTAGCGTAGGACGCCCTCCGGCCGATGGACCGACGACTTGCGAAAGGTCGCTGGTGGAGCTGGATGAGAAAAGCGGAGGACCGGGATATCTGGCGCAAAATGGGGGAGACCTATGTCCAGCAGTGGACTGCGATAGGTTGAAGAGAGAAGAGATGTACTTACCTAAAAAGCAACGCCACTCAGAGGCTTACATAATTACTAATATTTATGTTTCATAATATCTCATTCTTATAAAACCAATATTTCATTCTTGTGGACAAATCCCGTCACGTACCAATGTGTTTTCGAATTTTCGAAATTATATGTATGGTATCCGACGTGATCCGACTTACGGTGAAGGAAAACAAGGTGAGGAAACCTGCGCACGCCTGCGAAGAGATTCAAAGGTTGTGCGTGAAGTCGTCCAACCCGCACTGGGCCCGCGTGGACGACTAAGGCCTAATCACCCTATACGGGTAGGCTCGTGCCCCTCGGTGGGGACGTTTAATGAGCTGATGAATTGTAAGTGAACTGTTGTTCTTTTGAGAAATAAAGTTCTTTAAACCTAAGCATTCGTTTCAAATCCGCACTGTCCACGTTGAGAAGCTGCTTCCGAGCACAGCTTTATGGTGGTCCTCTCCGGCTATCCATCTTCTCGGCTCGCTTACGTCTTGGTATTTGAGGGTCTTTTTATTGAGATTGCCTCCGCTCGAACGCGTGAAAAGTCGAAAGAGTAACGGACACGCAACGGTTACTGTTTCGAATCCCGTGCAGTATTATTGGTGCTTGATATCGCTGTGAATGTCAACGGATATTTATTATTATTTTTCCCGCAGTGCGCGTGGTGCGAAAACATCAAGAAATGCTCCAGCGGCACCGACAGGAATAAACAAGATTGGCAGCTGAGAAGTAAGTTCAATGGGATTCTTATTACTACATTTATTTTTACAATATAATGTAAGCGACTACTTTCCTCATAGCCTCAGCAATATAGCCAACAAATAATGGTCTTGTCACTCGGCGATAGCTTTGAACAAATACGTTTACGCACGCGCTCTCACTCGTAATATTATACACACACAGGCGTACGCATACACAGGCGTACACACACATACACAAACATACTAACACGTAGACACAAGTGAAACATACATACACAAACTTACACGTATACTCAAGTGAAAAATAAAACACAATGTTGGTAATTTTTGTGTGCTTTTTTATAAATTTCTATTTTATTGATTGAATATTGATTGGATTGTCAATGAAGAATAAATTTTTCTTCTAAACACGGTTAGAGAGACAAGGTTTTGCCTAGTTTAGATGCCTTTAAGAAGTCATTAAGGGTGGCCTACATTCAGCTGTGGACATATTCTACACAACAATCATGATGAAACTGTTAAAGGTCTTATAAGTACTTAGTGGACAGAACCAACTAGCCGAAAAGGTAACGAAAGGTAAACGTAGGAGAGAAAACAATTTGTAGGGAGTAAAGAAGTGCGCGCGATAGCGTAAGCATTGCTCCGCTCACACCTCTCGCGCTTAGGCCTGTATAATCGAAATGAGTCAAGGTAATCTGTCGTAGCCAAATGGCAAAAAATGGAACCCTTACAAATCTGTCTGTCCGTCCGTCCGTATGTCACACCCTTTTTTATGTCATAAATAAACGGTACGATCAGTTCACTAGCCTAGTGGTAACTGATACGGCCAGTGGGGTAATACCTAAATTTGATGTGGGCAAGATATATTTTTCGAGTACCCCTCTCTCTCTCTTCAACCTATTGCAGTCCACTGCTGGACATAGGTCAGCCCCATTTTGCGCCAGACATCCCGGTCCTCCGCTTTTCTCATCCAGCTTCCACCAGCGACCTTTCGCAAGTCGTCGGTCGTCGAGTACCCCTAAGGGATGACAAATGCGGACGGATTTTAAAGTGAGGAAAGAAAACTGATACTTTTTTTTTATTCATCATCATCAGCTCATTGAGTGTCCCCACCGATTAACAGTTATCATTGAGCTCCCGACGCTGTCTTTTTTCGATATATAAATGATACTGTTTGTTTCCAGACTGCGACAAATCGCTAGTTGGCAACGTGTCGTCGTGTACACCCAAAGTGTCGGGCGACACCACCGCGTACGAGACCGACTCCGCGCCCGATCCCAGACATGAAGCCGTTTTAAATACACGTCAGTATCATACTTTAATACCTACATACCTGGGACAGGTAGTCCAAATGGGTAGGTCCAACTTCGAGAAGGAGGTTTCTCGTCGAATCCAATTAGGATGGGCAGCGTTCGGGAAGTTAAGGAAGATCTTTTCGTCCAAAATACCTCAGTGTCTCAAGACGAAGGTCTTTGACCAGTGTGTGTTGCCAGTTATGACATACGGAAGCGAAACGTGTCGCTCACAAAGGGCCTCTTGAATAGACTCAAGGTTGCTCAGCGTGCTATGGAGAGGGCTATGTTAGGTGTCTCCCTACGCGATAAAATCCGAAACGATGATATCCGTAGGAGAACTAGGGTGACCGACATAGCCAGAGGATTAGCAAGTTGAAGTGGCAGTGGGCATGATGATGATGATGATCATACTTTAAATAAATATCTACTTACACACACAGCGCCATCTAGCCCCAAACTAAGCATAAGTCTGTAATATGGATAGTAAATAACGGATAAAAATACTTATAATTATTAAAACATACATATTATTACATTGAAACACACAGACCAATTCAAACAGACTCATGCACACAAATGTTTGCACTGCCCGAGGATCAAACCCGGAACCCATAGGAGCCAACGTATCAACTGTTACACCAATTGGGTCGTCATACACTTCAAGGAAAAAACGTATTCAAATTTAAAAGTCCGGCAACGCAATTATATGTACGTTTATCCGACCGTCTTACGGTGAAGGAAAACATGATGAGGTAACGTGCGGCACGTCTACGAAGTTATTCAAAAGTTGTGCGTGAAGTCGGCCAGTAAGCACTGGGCCCGCGTGGACGACTAAGCTATACACCCACGTACAGGTAGACTAGTGCCTTCTGTGATGCGTTAAGGTCAAAATTTAAATTTATTTTTTTTATATGTATTTATTTATTTATTATTTTAAATTTATTTATTATAATATACTATAATAATATTATTTTTAAATGAATAATTACAACAATAAGTATACGTATGTGTCATGCATGAGGCTATGCCAGTTTTTGGTTGACGTTTCTCAGTGATTGTTTATCTCTATCTATACTAATATATAAAGCTGAAGAGTTTGTTTGTTTGAACGCGCTAATCTCAGGAACTACTGGTTCGATTTTGAAAAAATCATTCATTGTTAGATAGCTTATATATCGAGGAAGGTTATAGGCTATATATAATCATCACGCTACGAGTAATAAAGCGGAGCAGCAATGAAGAACAAAAAACTCCGCGACAGCATATGTCTATCTTTTAAGGTTAGCTTAAACTTGGGCGGAAGTTCCTATGTAAGTATATATATATCTTATTATTCAAATAATTATAATTTAAATGAAGTGGTACCGTGTTATTCCGGATTTATTGCGAGCGAAGCCGCGGGCAAAAGCTAGTCTTAGATATAAACGTTCTGTCTCTGCCTCCTTGGGACTGAGTCGTGAGCTTTATTTTTACAGTGAACACGACGGAGCCGACAGTGAAGCCAGCCCAGACGTCAGCGTTGGCGGCCACTGGTGGCCGGTCAGCCGTGGGCGGGGCGGTGGCCGCGTTGGTGGCCGTGGCCGTGGTCGCCTCCCTCGGTGCCTGGGTGTTGTACGCCTTCAAGAATCCACACACGCGTAGCGGGCAGATTCTTATTCGGGTATGGTTTATACATATAAATAGATATGGAAATAACCGGATTTTAGTATTTGCATATGAATATGTATAATAAGAACCAAAATGAAATCAAATTCATTTATTGCAACTGTAGGTCTTTAACAAAATACCACAAAAATTTGCTGAATTGCCCTTTCACCAGTTTAAGTTAAAGATTTAAAAAAAAACCCTTGAAAAAAGGTTACTATACAATAGACGAATATTTATAGGATAAAGATGTGTGCTACAAAATCTTTGTAATAAAAGGCAAATCACCGGGGCATGATAGTCTCAGCATTGAACATTTCGAGCATGCTGGGCCTCACCTTTCTAGAGTGCTGGCGCTACTTTTAAAGTGTATGTTACACTCGTATCTGCCAGCAAATTTCGTGAAAACGGTTTACTACTGGTTTACACAGATAGAAACACTCCTGTGTATGTCTGCTTTATAGATTTATCCAAGGGGCTCGATCTGGTCGTATATAGTATACTATGGATTATTGTAAAGTAATGTGTAGGTAAATGACAAAAATCTGTAACCTCTGATATAAAAAGTTTAAAAGAGTAACTCGAGTTTCTTGCCGGCTCTTCTCGAAGATCCTACTTTTTCCGAACCGGTGGTAGAATCATAAAAAAATAATAATAATAACAATTGACGATTCAAAGTATCTGAAACAGATTTATTTGAATAAAGATTTTATTCTTTCTTTCATACAAATATGGGTATTAAGTCTAATGGTTTTATGTTCTGCTACAAATAACCAATTGGATGGCATGCAATAAGTTTTTTAAATTATATAAAAATATGGTATGATATAATTATGTAGTTAAAAAACACACTACATTACGTTTACAAAAATATAAGTATGGTACATACTTATAAATTAAAATTGTAAATAATGTAGTGATTATTATTTTAATTATTATTATTAAAGTAGCTTATAGCTATAAAGAAATTCATTAATAGAGTAATAAGCGTTTTTTACTAGAAAGTCAAATAATTTGCATTTAAAGGTGCTTACGCATACATCATTTTCCAATTTAAATTTAAATGAGGAACTTTAATCTTATGTATTTTTTTGTAAACGCATACATATTATACACAGAAAATATTCAGACCAATACAAACAGACATGTTTAACACACAAATATTTGTACTGCCCGTGGATCGAACCCGGAACCCTTGGTTTAGGAGCCGACGTCTCGACCATTGGGTCACGACACCAAATGGGTCGTCAAAATGTCTAATGTATACGGAGCATACACCGAAAAACATTCTTTAATTTTTTGTCTGTCTGTTTGTTCCGGGTAATGTCTGAGACAGCTGGATCGATTCACTCTGATTATGACCGACTTTTATTGGCAGGCAGCTGATGTTTAAAAACTTGGCTACTCTTATTTTCGAAAAAATAAAGTAATGTTTTACATAATAAGACTCAAACTTATAAAATCGTTCCGTTTCGGAAGAGTATGGTAACTTGGTGACTAACACTCATGTTTAGATAAACAATTAACTAAGTAGATTAACAAACTCACTCAAAAGTCATCATCAGCTCATTAAACGTCCCCACCGAGGGGCACGAGCCTACCCGTATAGGGTGATTAGGCCTTAGTCGTCCACGCGGGCCCAGTGCGGATTGGACGACTTCACACACAACCTTCGAATCTCTTCGCAGGCGTGCATGAAGGTTTCCTCACGATGTTTGCCTTCACCGTAAGAGCGTCGGATAACGTACATATATTTTCGAAAATTCGAAAACACATTGGTACGTATCGGGATTTGAACCTCAGACCTCAGTAGGAAGGCGACAGTCCACACCATTGAGCCACCGACGCTCTGACACTCAAAAGTGTCCGCTGCAAAATACTGTTCATCGCGTCGGTTGAGCGGAATCTTCATTAATAATAATATCGTTGCTACTTGACATAATGACATAGTGGTGTGCTCGTGCTTTTGAGTTTGTGCTCGTGCTTTAATTACGACGGACAAACATACATACATAATTGAAACGTAATCAAATAATTGTCTCTGTTTTCAACAGTACCGACCATCGCAATGGAGTTGGCGACGAGGAGAAGCTCGCTACACGGCAGCCACCATACACATGTAATGACGTCACGACCGCACGTGCAAATGACGTCACTACTCCACTAATGACGACGTTACGGTATACTCACGATCTGTACTATGGGATTATATGTAAAGATTATATGCGCAATTCAAAATATTGGGTAACTGCATATTTTTAATATCTCCCTTCTTTGTAATGTTATAAGGTTTAAAATTGATGTGGCAATACAGGCAGTCCTCGTACTTACGGCATGTTAGGTTCTCGAAAAACGCGACGTAAATCGAAACGACGTAAGTCGAGACATATTTTTTCATATGTTTACATGTAAAACTCAAGGGTTAGGATCCATACGGACTCGAAATTTAAAGATAAAACTGCATTTATAACAAAGGATAATACTTTATTACCAAAAGTAAGTTCTTAAATGTATTTTTTTTTTGGTATTTGTGTGTTATCAATTTAAATAATTATTATAAAACTATAATATGTAATCAAATTGGTAACACTGATAGGCTGCACCACAGACATCCGAATATACAATTAGACTGGACAAGCCGCCAAGTTTATAGGCAGTCCCAGTGTCGCAATTTCTTTTCGGTTCTTACCTGTGAAAAGTTATTCTATTACTTGGTAAATTTACTGATTCATTGTGATGATGGCATGTTACAATTGCACATGATGGCATTTTGGAAAAAATCGGTAATTTCTTCTAATATTCGTGCGTCTTGACTCATCTCACAGAGCGTAAACTGGCAGCCAGTGTATGCTCGTTGAGCTTACATTTGTCGCACTTTAAACGCGGCTCCCCCTATCTCTTGTATTGGGAAATCTGTGGGCTGCACAAATTTTGTTATTAACATTAAAACTGCTCTCAAAATTAGGAGCCTTAGACATCTCCTATGCCGGAAATCGAAACAAATGACGTATGCTTGAGAATAATATCAAAACATTGTTAGACGTAACTTGAAACGACGTAAATCGAAACGACGTTAGTCGAGGACTGCCTGTAATTTTATTGTAGAAAAACAATTTTGGAATTAAATTTAAAATGTATTGTTTTTATGTGACTATAATATCAAGTTAATTATTAGTATTTTATACCATACTTCATACATTTTTAATCCCTATTTTTATACTCTGCATATCACTGCTTAAAATCATGTCAATTAATATACTTTAATACTGTATCGGTAGTGTTAAGTCATTTATAAATTGTATGTGTTTGATTCTATTCAATTTTGAACCCTATAACATTTCAGGTAAAAAACCATATCAAGTGCGTCAGTATAACTGTGTGCCGTATATATATTATCGACATCGTGTCATCTTCATATGAATAAGGGTAGTTGATACTGTAGGATACATTATGGGACTATTTTAATATAATGCTCTCATATATTATATGCTTTTTTCTTTTTATATGAAAAAAAACATAACTAAAAATATTAAGGTTTTTATGGATTAACAGAATGCAGTATAACTTTTGTTCTGAAATTGTATACTTGTGTAGTAAGAAAGAAACAAATATTTCCATGCTGTCAGTATAGTGAAGTGTAATTTAACATATGTCAAAGTAAGTATATAATTTAACATATATGTTAAATTTGCTAAGAAATAACGTTACCATCACCAGATTTAAATATTTTGAATCAAACTTTAAATAATGTCTTGTTATTCTTAGACAATAAACTAACAAAATGCACACAACTCGAATAGTGTCCGCGGCAAAATTCTGACGATCGCGTCAGTTAAAGAGAATTACATTCATAATCACGTCGCTCGCTACATGTCATAGTGACATAGTAGTGTGCTTCGATTTTGTACCCTCTACATGGCGCGTTAAAGTCAAAATTTTAATTAATAATTGTATGTCATTTATTGACGACCCATTTGGTGTTGCGGTTGAGACGTCGACTGCCGCATCAAGGGTTTCGGGTTCGATCCCCGGGCAGTACAAACATTTGTGTGCATGAACATGTCTGTTTGTAATGGTCTGGGTGTTTTCTATGTATAATATGTATGTATTTACAAAAATAAAAAGAATTTAAGTATATTTATCCGTTGTTTAGTACCGTACCTATAATACAGGCTTCACGCTTAACTTGGGGCTAGATGGCGCTGTGTGAATGTCAGTGAATATTTATTTATTTATTTATATTTATATGTCATAAATATAACATTGTGTCAAGCGGCCCGGACATTTTTTGTGTGAAATTTCTTCGTGGTTGGGCATCTTTTTAGTTAATTGTTTATCTAAGTTCTGGTCTCTCTTGTATAGCATTTATATATTTTCTACTGTAAACATATATCAAGCATCAACTACTCTTACTATTTACAAATGAACTTCTGTGTTGTTACATGCGTATGGTACGTAGTCGTCAAGTGTACTGTTCATAAAATATAAAAATTGTGGCATTTTTGCTCGATATGATCGAAAATACTGAGGATTTATCTCTTTAAATAGTAACTAAGTGTAAACATATATGAAAAGTGACCACGGTCAAGCGACTTCGTGAGTGTGCAATAAAGCAGCTTTGTTTGTAGGAAAATATATATCGCCAAGGAGCTTTTGCACTTTTCGGGCAGCTATGTGTCGCGGTCGCGTGCAATGAATTGAATGGTACATGATTTCAAATAACTGTTTACTGTGAAAATTACAAAAACCGATACTGGGTTTAATGATATATACTTTATATAATGTTTATTAAGTATATACTGTCAGATATGTTTTGAATTGTTAGAAATCTGTCCATGTATTCATTTTATTGCACATGACTGTTGTCAACATCGTATGTAGTTTCACATTTTCATTTTATATAAATTAATGTAAATTTGAAGAAGTTCCCATATTTAAAAATGTCTTACTTATTAAGCTACTTCAGGTGTTAACTCTACACGATTGACAAAGTCAAACATTAGCGAATTATTGTCTATTAAATTATTGTATATAAAAAGGACAAACAAGTGTATAAAACGCGCATTGGTTGACGTTGATCTCCATCGTTTCGATGCTTATTGAATCAAAAGACCTTTAAGTTTTATCATATTATATGCTTCCATTATTTTGCTTATAGAAATGTTATTTTTTTAAATCTATCATGTTTTTATATTTAGTATACAAATATATTTAGCGAAAACAATGAATTGCACTTTCTGATTACGATACGTTTATTCTTTAAGCACTAACAAAGATCTAAGGTTATGTTTCATGCCTAATACAGCAGCTTCTGTGACGTGATGAAATGTGCCTTCGAGTTCCGTAAGTGTTAGGTATATATATTAATTATATTGTAGCGAAATAGGTAAAGTTAACAGATCTGGTAAAACACGCCATGAATGCTATGATCAAAGTACTTTTATATTGTACAAAATAAAATAGAGGTGAATTTATACATTTCACGGTTTCCGTCCTTTCCAAAACAGAATTGTGAACTTTATAATGATTTAGTGTTTTCTATATTTGGTTGTATATGTGTAATTTAATGGTTGTACAAACTACATGGTATTTGAAGGGTAAACTTTTGGTAGATTTTTGATAAATTATAAACAGTTTTAACCAATTAAATGCCATAAACTAGATAGAGTAGTATTACAGGCGAATAAAATGTGATATTTTAACCGATTCCTTTTAATTCCTTAAAAATCTGTGAGTACCTATATTATAAACGTACCCAATTTATAAATCTTTTTAAAATGTTTAGTAGATGTAACTATAAAAAGTTTTCATATTAAAAATCTTAATATTGGCACAAATTAAAACTTAACGATACGTTTTGAATAACGTAGGGTACTTAATATTAATTGCACATGAAATATGTTTTTACTTATTTTCTTGACAGGATATTTTATTGTTTGGTTTTTTTTTAGTAATTTGCCAATTCTTATAATATTGGTTTATATTTAGAAAAAGTTTAATTTTGTTCGTTAAATCTCTGAAAATTTATATGACTCTCAACTTTTACAAAATATTACTTATCAATTTTTGTATTTTAATTAATATGAGTGTAAGTGATTTCTGGAATTGCGCTCAAATATATAGACGATCAGTCGGAACACATATGCATTATAAATGCGCCTTTTAATTTTATATATAATGTACACTAAATAAAACCAGAATGTCTCGATATCATTACAAATATAAGATGTAGTTTATAACATTAGGTAATTTTGTTGTCTTACGGAACTCGTGAATTTGATTGTGTACGGAGTGCACGCTTGACCAAAAGTCTATTTTATAATTTGGTTCAATTAGTTTAGGTATGTGTACGAATATAGGTGATATTATGTATAAAAATAAATTTTGTTATATTGTCGTAAAGTTAAATCTTATATTTTTTTCACATTTGCAATGTAAAAATGTATTTAAGATGCTTTTTCAACAGACCGTAACACCAAAGACCTTCGGCAAATATATAAATGATATTTTGAATGTTTATTTCTCAATATATATGTCGATATGGTTTTTTAGTGCAATCCGACCTAACACTGGTAAAAGTGTATAAAGAATAGGGACCACCTTTTGTAAGACAATAAATTGTGCTGGTGAAAATAAGTGTCCTTTTATTGTGTAGTTAATAATATCCTCTCACTATTTAACTAGTTTTTAATGTTAGTCGACTTCCATCTCAAATGATATAAGCTAGTGACATTTTTAAAAACAAAATATTAATAACTAGTGAAAAAAAAAAATCCGCGGCAAAATTCTGCCCATCTGTCAGTTGGCATAGTGATATAGTGGTGTGCTCGTGCTTTTGAATTTGTACCCTTTTAATGACGCGTTAAGGTCAAAATTTAATGAATAATTTTATGTCATAAATACAACAATAAGTCGTAACAATAAGCGTCGGTGGCTCAGTGGTGTGGACTGTCGCCTTCCTACCGGGAGGACTACCTACTTCAAATCCCGACACGTACCAATGTATTTTCGAATTTTCGAAAAATATATGTACGTTATCCGACGCTCTTACGGTGAAGGAAAACATCGTGAGGAAACCTTCATGCACGCCTGCGAAGAGATTCGAAGGTTGTGTGTGAAGTCGTCCAATCCGCACTGGGCCCGCGTGGACGACTAAGGCCTAATCACCCTATACGGGTAGGCTCGTGCCCCTCGGTGGGGACGTTTAATGAGCTGATGATGATGATGAGTGACATTTTTACATCACATGATAACAGGTCCAGTGGTCGCTTCTTTGTAAACTAATAAAACACAAATATCTTCATTCAAAAATCTTTTACAGTTACTTTTGAAGTTATTTTTATGACTCTTCTCGGTGGTACTCGTAAATTAAAGTACTTATTCCGAACCGGTGTTCGGGTTGTTAACATATTAAACAAATCATTATTCCACCCTAATACCAAACACCTGGTAAAGTGTCTACAGTTATATTTCGTTCCACACTCACTAATGATTGGCACAAAACAATAATTTACGAATCATTATTGATACTAACACACTCAGACTCATTATTTATATAACTAAACATAAAAAAAAACTCTTCTAAGAAAAAACTAAAACATAAAATTAGGTATCAGTAGGTTTTACCTTCATGATAAGTATGTTACTCACGGAACAATGTAGTTTCCAAAACGAAACAGTACAATGAGAACTCCGATACAAAAACAACGAAGCGTAATCGCCATAGTCCTCCAAATAAAAAGCACCTTAGCTCATTGTAAACGTACAATGGATAAGCAGGTGTGAAATGTCATACGTAGTGATCGGTGGGTACACCTTAAACGTTTCCGCAAAAAATTTCACCATGGCCTAAAGTGCCATTATTTGGTGGACAATGTATTTCATTGTACTCCTACTACTAGCACCGGCACAAGCCAGAATTTTCTGCGAAAAAACCAAATTGCCGCTAGAAATCGGCGAATGGCGTCACGATCTTCACCACATGGACTCGGCGGTGGTGGAGAACCATCCGGTTTCTATCAGCGAAGGCCAGGTGTACGTGTACGAGAACTACTTCCCCGGGTACACAATTAAGTACATACACGTTGATAACGTGGCTATCAAGTCTTGTGGAGCGAGTGCTAGTATAAAGAGCGGCGGTGTGGGCGCGTCCAACGTGCTGGTCGTACTCCACGCAGATACCAACCAGGAAATACGCTCCGTGATCGACGTGTGGGGAACTAGAAACTACTTGGAGAAGAAAATGAAACCCATCGAGGGAATGAAGAATATTAAATCTTTGTACTTGTTCGACAAAGTGCGCGCGGTCAATCACAATCGAGGTTATTGATTGATGGGTTGTGTCTTAGCCTCGATTTTACTTAACTTTAATTAAAGCCTTAAATAGCTTCCTGATGAGAGCTAGTCCTGGCGTCTCTGAAAGCGAGGTAGCTAGGCATTATTAATTTTCGATTTCATTAAGACCAAATCATAATCATCAATACCTCATCAAGGGAAATTTTCAATAGGACATTTAGTTCGATATTGTTTTGATAAAAGATCATATTAAATCATACTTAGTTGTTTGTTTTTAATATTTATAGTTACCCTAGGTGTATCAGCAATACTGATTGGAAATCATACCCTTATTGTTTTAACAAATTTAAATTATTGCGTTCATAGAAGTAGTTCACAAAATTTTGACATAATTGTGTGACTAGAAAACTTATCCGCCGGCAAGGCATTTTAATCGAACTAATCATGGCAGTTCATTGAAAAACTTTCGTCATTCGTCAAAACTCAACAATGGTTTGAATTTAACGTCTGTTTTATAGAAATATCAAATGAGTTTATAAGGATATCTTTAGAAACAAAACTAATATAATATTTCATTTATTTAATATTTAGCGTTACATAAAAAGTATTACATAATTAGTTTAAACAGCTTAATCTAATTAATATTTGACTTCAACTTATCACTACTTTACGAATGATCTCTTTATTGGTACAAAAAGCAATCGAAATTTTTAAACAATTGTGTTTAAAAATTATATTTGACTAGACATTATAATTAATATGGCTTTTATATACGTGGTTTTAATCCTAATTAATATTAAACATTTAGAAAACTTCAAATAGCTTTAAAACAAAATTTTAGTTGGTATATATTCATATTAGTAAATTAAATTACCCTGATGTATAAAAAGCCTTTTAGACAATCAACAAACATTTTTCAAAAATGAAATACATACAACGTAGGGTACACCTCAAAATATATTCATCAAGCACTGCCCTAAGATGCTGCAATATTCGTTTATATTACACAAACTTTTCATAGTACAATTCAATAGCGTCACCATTCAGAATAACTTAATATTGGAGATAATTGAAGAGAGCAATGCTGGATTAATAAAGCCATTATTTAATTGAACCCAATGTTCCAAAAGCTTTTTCTTGAATATATAATTTTCCATTGGAAGATTCGTAAAGGAACTTTTAGTAATACATTAAAAATATAATTGTAAAAGAAAACATATTACCTAAAATATTCATGTTACTCTTATATGGGGTACTTGTGTTAGACAAAATTATTTTGTCTAAGGTTTTCCTATTTTATCCGATTCATTAACTGAACAGTTTTGTTAAAATCGGTTAGTCACAACTAAAACATGTGACTAAAAGCGCGTAAATATAATCATCACATGCCAACACAAAAACCATTTAATACCATCCATTATTAATTAACTAATTTAACACTATATTTATAATAATAAGGAAGTTTGAAAATAGTAACATTCAAGGCAAAACAATTTCCAACTCTTAGTTGTATTTAGATTTGAACGAAATTTTTAAAACACGTTCATATATTTTAATTACACATAGAAAGCGACATATATTCGAACATACATGAGTAATTAAGTATAAATTGCAAGTTTAGCCTTGGAATTGAAAACTATGTACTAAGAATAGTTCTTAATACAAAAAGCATTGAATATATTAGCAAAGTTATATTATAAAAATACATTATCAATTGTTCATACTGAGATTGCACGTGTTGAATGATTTGTATCAGAAACATATTGAAGTTATTATATTTTTGTATTAAACTTTAATACCTTGTACATATGAGGGCGGACAATTTTTAGGCTGATTCAAATAGGTATATTACTTTGAATTGCCATGCACATTTGGCAATTTAGTATTCTAAATTAAAATTGATGATTTTTGTCTTAACCATATAAATTCTATTTTAATTCAAAATAAACAACCAAGTATTGTCATATCATCTCACAATGTGAATTGCAACCATTTTGCAAGTTTTATTAATGTTTTTTTGCAATGGCGCCATTTTCGCATAAACAAATTGTGCGCTTGTGGTTAAAGTTATTTTTAGACTGAATGTATCAACGTTGCGAGTACGATGACTCCTAAGAACCAGATTTTCTGTGTTCCATACCTAGTTTGATATTAGGTCATATGTTTATCATAAATATATTTATCTGAATTTATAATCGACATTTAGTCTATACAGAGTAAGGTATTGCTTTTATAGCACAATATTATAATGAAACATTTGATACAATGCTATATAAAAAATTGTTTCGACAAATTGTTTATATATATTTATTTTCATGTCAAGATCTCTATATTTTTATACGTTTTTATTATATCCAATGTATTAATGTAAATAAAAATATTAATAACAACAATAGTGTCTATACTATTTTATTAAGGGAGGTAGGTGCCATCTCTCGTATAAAAATAATATGTATTAACAAATGTACCATATGTAATAGAAATTATTATGGTTATGTATATAGTTCTGTCCTCGAAGTTGTTGACGAATATGTGTACCTGGGACAGATAGTCAAATGGGTAGGTCAACTTCGAGAAGGAGGTTTCTCGTCGAATCCAATTAGGATGGGCAGCGTTCGGGAAGTTAAGGCAGATCTTTTCGTCCAAAATACCTCAGTGTCTCAAGACGAAGGTCTTTGACCAGTGTGTGTTGCCAGTTATGACATACGGAAGCGAAACGTGGTCGCTCACTAGGGGCCTCTTGAATAGGCTCAAGGTTGCTCAGCGTGCTATGGAGAGGGCTATGTTAGGTGTCTCCCTACGCGATAAAATCCGAAACGATGATATCCGTAGGAGAACTAGGGTGACGACATAGCCAGAGGATTAGCAAGTTGAAGTGGCAGTGGGCAGGGCACATAGTGCGTAGAACCGATGGCCGATGGGGCGGAAAGGTTCTCGAGTGGCGTCCACGTAACGGAAAGCGAAGCGTAGGCCGACCCCCAACCAGATGGACGGATGATCTGGTTAAGGTGGCGGGTAGCAGATGGATGTCAACTGCAAGGGATCGGTCCGCGTGGAAATCATTAGGGGAGGCCTTCGTTCAGCAGTGGACATAATTGGGCTGTAATGATGATGATGATGATGATGATATAGGCAACAAATACCTCCCCATGGGCGAAGTCAAGGTAAAATATTGACACACACTACAAAAACAAGAGGCCCGTGTAAACAACCAATGTCATTAGGACGACCTTTTTGGAAAAAAAAACAAAGAACCTACTTAATATTAATGGTGAGTTTTGAAATATACATTGTTAGCATCTAAAAAGTTCATAACCCAAGATAAGGATATAAGCCAGTACTATTTTTTTTTGTAATTTTATTGTCATATAGAATTTTATTTTATATAATACGCAGTTGCCTGACATATATTAAATACATTTTATTGCTATTCCATTCCACAAGTCATGATTAAAATATATAACCCTTCTCAATTTTTATTCTCTGCTATTTTTTAATATATTATCAACGGTAATTATGCCAGTATACACAGTGAAATTCATACCACCGGTACCGGGGTAATTCATGAAATACTTTTACATTTATTCGTGTGACATAAGTTTAAAACTCACATCAACAATACACTAACTAGACGCACAATCACGAAGACATGTCAACCAAAAAATGTCCGAGCCCCGTTACAAATATGTATAGATATTGTTATATTCAGAACGGTAAAATATTCATTGAAATTTTCACCTTAACGCGTCATTCAAAGAGTACAAAATCAAAAGCACGAGCACACTATGTCATTATGACATGTAGCGAGCGACGTCATTATGATTTAAAATTCTACCCAACTGACGCGATGGGCAGCCTTTTGACATATGTTGAGTAATATTGTGCATTTATTTAGTGTATTGTTTACGTAAGGTATAAAAATGTCAATACAACTTTTTATTTCAATACACATACAATAATGTAATCTAATGTACACTTAGATTGTAAACAAATATAGTTTTATAGCAATCAAAGCAGTTAACGTTGATGTGCCATATTTAAAATAGACCTTAATATCTTGCTCATAGAATCGACATTAATTATTACTATGTCTTCGAAACTTTAAAATAGCTATAATTGAAAGACTGATCAATAAATTGACGTTCAATTGATGCAATCATCATACCACCGTCAAACTTATTCAAAATCTACGTCATAGATATGTGATTAAAATATTTTTAGGGAAGCTTACGCATCATTCACTTATGGTAAAAGACATTAAAAAGTTTTTATACGCACATTAACGTACAGTCAAAGCAACGTTATACGTTAAATGTTTATAAGCAAAAACTATGTATTTTAGCTAGACATTTAGTCGTATGACAAAAGCAAAATTTTCAATAGTACAACCATTAGTAAATGTATTGCTAGATATCACTTAAGGATATAAAAAGTGCACATATTCGTAATTATAACATATAGATCCAAAACCGATTAAAGTATTTCAATATATTGTTTTTGTTTCTCTTAAATCATTTATACCACAATCATGAAATGAATAGCCGTAGCCATGGACGTATAAAAATATGGACGTTGTGTCATTATCACATAAATTGTGTCCCCCAAATGACAGCCGTTTTCTATGTCATTTTGACAAGTAATTTTCTGATATTGATTTTATTGTTTTAAACTAGAAATATGTAATCAAATTGTTTATTCAGCTACGAAAGGTAATTTCTGATTTATTTCCTTTTGATCACTTCTGTGTTTGTACCAATTTACTACGCAAGCCATGTTACTTTCAGTTTTTTTCTTGGCTCTGTTGACAGATGCAGTCCAAATGTTTTAATTTTGCACACAAAAACTGGCCGAATATTGACACACTTTTGTTGTTAGCGAGTATCCGTCCGTGTTTTTTATACGTCCACGGGTTGAACAATGGACATACATCCTCTTGTACAAACAGCCAAACCAATACAAACAGATATGTTCATGATCACAAGTGTTTGTACTGCACGGGGATCGAATCCTAATTTTTTTTTTTGTCGAGTGTGCTCGGACTTTAATGCCACAACTAACTGTAGCTGACAGACTTCATGTAAATGAATACAAAACATCGAACTTGAGGTTAAACTGGTTACTTTACAATTAAAATTTCAGCTGAAAAATATACTTTTTATCACATAATGTGATAATATCTCAAATCTGTATCAAAATATTTATAGAATCCACTTTCTTGAAAGAAAAGTTGACTCCATTCTCCATTGCTAACTTCTGACTTGATTAACCCATTGAACGCCAGGAACCTAGACACAATAGAAAATCTATTGTGTCTGGCGCCTTGTCATTGGCGGTCAAAGGGTTAAACATTGCCAAATCAAACTTCAAATATTACCAACCTTATCTCAAAAGCTAAGCGTTCAAAATACCATCAAAATAATCGTTCCTCCAACAGCGTACGAGTACAACAATACCTAACATAGAAAGTCACCTCGCGACTCCACCTTAAGAGCCCACGTGCTCTCACGCGTGGACTTAATCCACGTTGTGGAACTTGAGTATCGCCCGCCCCTGTATCTCGGAGTTGCACAGCTTCCGGACCACCTCCTGCGCCTCTTCAGCCGGGAACACCGAGTGAGGAGGCGGCTCGATCTGCCAGTGGACAAATGTATTTATTTCTTTTACTTACAGTCCAAAGGATGAATAAAAAAGCGGAAATTAGGGTGTACCTCATAGTCAGCCTATAACGGCTCACTAAAGGGTACAGACCTTTCTGGAGATTGGGCCGTAACTTAGATAAACAATCACTAACTAGACCAAAGTAAAAATGATATTATATTGTAATAATTGTGAAATATGTCCACACAATTTTTCTTTTTTTTCTTTTTAATGAGTAATGTTTACGTACTATTTATATTTATGTCATTGTAACTGTTATATTTTCTCTTGAAATTGAAATTGAAAAATGCTTTATTCAAATAAATCTTTACAGATACTTTTGAATCGTCAAAACAGTATATATTTTTTTTATTAAATCTAATGACTCTACCACCGGTTCGGAATGCTGCCATCCAACGAGAAGATCTTGATTGTTACTTGTTGTGTATGCTATAAAATAAATAAATAAGATGCTCCATCCCACTCAAAACGTGTTATTCATGATCACGTCGCTCATCATCATGTCATAGTGACATAGTAGTGTACTCGTGCTTTTAATGTTGTACCCTTTCAATTTAAAAATTGTAACGTAAAAAATTGAAGAGAATAATTTTATGTCAAAAATATAAAAATATTTATAGGTACGTGTGTGTCAAGCGGATCGGACCTTTGTGTTGATATTTCTTCCGATTGCGCCATCTAGTTTTTATATTGTTTATGTTAACTTTTTCTTCATGCATGTAAATATTCGTATGCCAAAATATCATTTTTTTAATTTTTTGTCTGTCTGTTCGTTCCGGGTAATTTCTGACACGGCTGGATGAATTTGGCAGGTAGCTGATGTAATAAGGAAAACCATAAGCTACTTTTAGTTAAGACAATACTTTTTATTCTAGAAAAATCAAGCAATGTACGCGTGTCGCGTGACCCAGCTAAGCGACTTTGTGTTACCGCGGCGAACAGCCAATCATACATTTAGGTACACCATTCTGCGCCTGAAATCCCTGCCCTTTTAAACTTTTCAAAGTCAAAATAAGAATTCATGTATTCCATTCGCTTACATATAAACACTTGGACGTCAAAACACACAAAAAACACATTAAAAAACATGATATCATGACGATGAAAGCAAAGCTAATGTTAAATATCCACTGTAAATATCCACTTAAATTCACATAGCGCCATCATCATTCACAAATACACACACAGACTTTCATACATACTCACAGCATAAACACACATACATTAACTTCTATACAAAAAACTGGATACTCAAATAAGATCTTAGTGTATAATCTAATCTTTATTCTGTATAATCTTAGCTATATGTTTATACATAATTTGAATTGTTATAGATTATTGTAATCATAAAAACAAATAGTGAAACTGCGTTTAACATGTCTGTTTATATTGGTCAGGGTGTTTTCTATGTATAATATGTATGTATTTACAAAATAAAAGTGTTTTATCTTTCTTTCTTTTCTAAGTATGTTTATCCGTTGGTTAGTTTCCATATGCTAAGTTTGAGGCTAGATGGCGCTGTGTGAATGTCAGTGAATATTTATTTATTTATTGATGGGGAATTGGGGACCAACAACTAAATAAAGGGGGGGGGGGGAAATTTTAGATAATTTTAAACAAGCATTAACTATGGAGTTATGCTTAAACATGTCATTATTATCTGCCAATGTATAGTTCAAATAACTTCATTGAAACGCCTATTTATAACTTGGAGTTTTCCACATCACGCTGTGTCGCCGTGAAACGATGCATCATTGTGTGTGGAAATTTACTTGTTGCAGTTACCTACGCTTTTCCATTTTTGATTATACCTAGTTATATATATAAATTACTTGAGTACATTAGTCAAATTTAGAAAAAAAAAAAATATTCAAGTGACAGAAATTAACATTGAAACATGGACGTATAAGGAATACGGACGGAGTCTCGCTAACATCAAAAGTGTGTCAGAATTCGGCCAGTTTCTGTAGGGAAAACCACACAGAAATTACGTACCGTAGATAAATGGATTATTTTTATTACATTTTTTTAGTATAAAACACTAAAATCAACACACATTTTTTTTGGCATAATCATCAAAGACAGCAGCTATCATTTCGAGGACACATTATTTTATTTAATAATGACAGTCCGTCTGCTTTTTTTATACGTTCATGCATTGAAATTATTTATTTAAGTTTTAATAGTGTATCATCATCATCATCAGCTCATTAAACGTCCCCACCGAGGGCACGAGCCTACCCATAGAGGTGATTAGGCCTTAGTCGTCCACGCGGGCCCAGTGCGGATTGGACGACTTCACACAACCTTCGAATCTCTTAATAGTGTATGAATCAATCAAAATGTCAAATGAAACTGATTCGGACTGTAGTTATCTACTGAGAAATATCCATCAAAAACTCAGCGGTTACTCTTCTCAAAAGTATTGTACATAATACCATTGTTTATGTATGGATTTTGTTGTCATGACACCAAGTCGTGTCAAGTGTTTGACCTCCACTGATGCAGGATAAACAAAAACATTAAGAGCACCATTGTTTAATTGATTGATATATACTGTCCACTCTTTTACTTATTTAGCAGCCGCCTTAGTATGTATATTTAATTTTTGCATGATTGTGTTTAGTATACGAGTCATCATAATATGCACGATTTGTACATAGGTATGTACATCACGCTATCTACGAATAAAACTTTAAAAATAAATAAATGATGTATTTGTTCCAAATTGAATCATTTGATTTCTTCAGTGAAACAGTCGCTGAAGTCGGAAGATCATCATTACTTTTTTAAAACGAAAATAAATAAATATCCACTGACATTCACACAGCGTCATCTAGCCCCAAACTAAGCAACTAGCCTGCAATATGGGTACTAAATAACTGATAAACATACACATATATAAACATACACTTATATATTTTTTGTAAATACATACATAATTGTCTCTTGTTTATTTTTGTTTTTAAAATATTTCTAAATGACACCTTTTATATAATACCATACATGTATACTTGACCTAAGACCTTCAACTTTGCCTGAAAAACAAGAAAATAAGGTTTCATCACTATGTTTTCCTTCGCCGTAAGAGCGTTGGATTTGGATAAACGTACATATAATTTCGAAAATTCGAAAATACTTTGGTACGTGGTAGGAATTGAACCTGCAATTGCCAGATCGGAAGACATCGGTCCACACCAATGAGCCACCGACGCATTCCATCGGATAGGTGACCTACTTAGCTAAACAATAAAATAACTACATGAAGATCACGAAGAAATATCAACCAAAACTGACATACAATTATTCATAATTTATTTGTACCTTAACGCATCATCAAAAGCACGAGCATTATACTATGTCACTATGACATGTAACGAGCGACGTGATTGTTAAGATGGTAGTCAATAACACCCACCAAAACCCATTCTTATGTTCGTTGACAGTACTGTTTCCATTAGGTCAATATAGGCTGATAATATAATTATAAATACGTTTATTTACCATAAAAATGTATTGTGTCTCTTACTCACTAGTTACACAATTTTTTCTTCTTATTAAAAATGTAATAATTTTAAAATAGGTTTAACATCTGAAGCCGAACTAAGATGGAGACATCCTGTATTTCAGCAACAGATAATCATGGTTCATGGCCCAAACCCCCCAAACTATCCACTCACCTCTCCACGCGCCACCAAGGACACCAGCTCCTTGAGCTGATCGATCGACCCCGTTCGGCACTATCACGATGTGGACGCCCAAGTCCTCGGCCTTCTTTGCGAACTTTGGCAGCAGCTTCTCCCCAACGTCCTCTGTCACCAGCACCACACCACCCTGATGGCAGAACTCCATTTATATAACAAATTGGCCAAGCGCGAGTCGAGCTCGTGTGGGTTCCGCAGCAACCAGTAACATAAAAAAAAATATTTTATTTACTTAGGCACCTACTAGTGTTTTAATATGAGAAATAGTGGTTCACCGTTTATGACGTAAAAAAAAACTACAAATCGGATATACTTAATTTAGTTATAAGATTTTATGGTAATGTACATCGTATGGTTAATAATTAGAAATTAGAGGGGGAGGGACAAACTTATTTAAACTTTGGAAGTATCTCTCGCGCAAACTATTCAATTTAAAAAAATGATACTATAAACTTCAATTTCACTTTTCAAGATCTACACATTAATATCCCACACATGGGGGTATCATTTCATTTGATTTAATTTTTTTTTTCAAGTTTCTTTGCAAAACCTAATAGCGGTTCACAGAATACATATACATATACGTACAAAGTTTGAATAGTGTAGTGCTTATAGTTTCGGAGAAAAAAGAGTGTAACATACGGACGGACAGACAAACTTGACGAATCTATAAGAGTTTCGTTATTTTTTTTTTTCGAACTGACTACTGCTGTTGGCCGCAGATGGCCTTTACAGCTTCACCAGGCAAGTGGCGAGCGCAGATGGCTCTCAGCCTTAACTCATTTCGTTATTTACCATTTGGCTACGGAACCCTAAAAATGGACAAGACACCATCCCCAGTTATGCTGTGAAAATAATTAACCTTTTTTCGAGCCACGCCCTTTTCACATCTTCACAGCAAAATAAAAGGGGGAAAGCTAGTAAACTATTTGCACTTACCGGCGCCAAACACTGCAAGGACCGGTGCAGCGACCGCGACGTGGTCCCGAAGTTGAGGACCACGTCCACGGGCCCGCCGCACGCGTCCATCGTGCGCTCGATCAGCTGCTTCTCGTACAGGTCCTCGCTCCACTGGACCACGTTTATCCTGGATGTTGGGGATTACAATATATAGATATAAAAATAAAAAATAATATCCACAGACATTCACACAGCGCCATCTAGCCCCAAGTCAAGCGTGAAGCCTGTATTATGGGTACTAAACAACGGATAAATATACTTATATATTTTTTTGCAAATACATACGTATTATACATAGACAACACCCAGACCATTACAAACAGACATTTTCATGGACACAAATGTTTGTACTGTCCGGGGATCGAACCCGGAACCCTTCGTGTAGCAGCAAGAACTACACCAAATGAATCGTCAAAATATACTAGCTGTTATGGCGTACTTCGTAATGCCTTTTAAAGATTAACGATATTTCTAGAAAATGTATTATTTATCAATTTTTAGATTTTCTGAGAGACATTTAATGAAATGTTATGTATTGGCAGTTTGTATTTTTGTCCCTTTTAGTGACATGTTTTCCTACTTTGACACAATATTATACTAAAATTTGTCATGAAAATTATGTATGAATTTATTATTATTTGTGTAATAATTTAATTAATGAAGATAATTAAATACAATGTTTAAATGTCTATAGTTATTGAATAGTATTAATTTGATTGTAAAATAAATTAAAAAATCAAAATTTGTAAGTCGATTTCTCGATAGAATATGTTGGATTATATAATATTATAATGTTGCATGACCGTATTGTTACCATATAACTGTTACTGGCTCATAAACAATTTATTACTATTCAACCGCCAATATTCCAGACACAAATTAAAATCTATTGTTTCATTGGATATATCCGTCAGTGGCGGGTAAAAGATGGCATTATCTTATAACATTATAAATAATGTCTGGATGTCGACTGCTTGGGACTAGCACGTGTTGAAGTCATTATGGGGAGGCATTCCTTGAGCTATGCCCAAATCATCATTAGATTTCATATAACATAACATAGTATGATGACAATAGGGATGATGACAATTTTTTTTCTGTTATTATATCGATGGACCGCATAATAATAGAAACATTGGTAAAAATTACTCCGTTAACATTAAAACTCACGGAGATTTTCCAATTCTAAAAACACAATAATGGACTTTCCCAAAAACGCTTCATACAAATGGCTACTCAGTTATGACGTCACGCATCAGTAATTAGTACGCATAGTTTGTGAATTTTGTACTACAACTATATTAAATGTTGCGTTTACTAAAACGGTTTCATAGAAAAAGTTGCTTTAAATTGTATGTGTTATCCTTTTGTTAACAATTTTTTGACAATTAATGTACTTTAAAAATGGACTTGCCCTTCTAACTTTGAAGACTAATAAAATTCATAAAACATGTGTTTTCAAGCTGAGAGTAAGAACATCGTTATATTTAACCCAGATTTGTAATAATATGAAATAATTCTTACGATTTCAGGACCCAGTCATCATGCCTATTATCTGTCTATAATCTCGATAGAACAACCTACTTTAATTTTAAACATATGCTGTTAAACGTTTTAAGGATTAATTGTCAAACATTTAATTAATAGATTATCCATATAAAGAACATCAATTGACCTACAAACAAACTCATTATTAGAATTAAAACCTTGATCAATTACTTAAACACATCCGATAAATAACAAGGTAACTATTTTAACTGTTAACTAGGTCGACAATCCTAATCAAGATGACACATTTTGTCTAAAACAAATTATTGATATAGCACAGTAATTAAAGACACATATCATACAGATATCATATACAAAAATATCATCATCATCAGCTCATTGAACGTCCCCACCGAGAGGCACGAGCCTACCCGTAAGGGTGTTAAGGCCTTAGTCGTCACGCGGGCCCAGTGGCGGGATACTTCACTACAACTTTTCGAATCGAACCCGGAACCCTTGGTGTAGTAGCCGACGTCACAACCATAACACCAAGCGGGTCGTCGAATTGACGAAACATGTGGTGTAATAATTTAAAAAGTCGGTCACATACATATAATACAAACAGACATGTTCATGAATACACATGTTCGTACTGCCCGAAACTCTAACTCTTTAGTAACCAACTTGTTGACCACTCTCCTCAACCTATCGCAGTCCACTGCTGGACATAGGTCTCCCACATTTTGCGCCAGATATCCCTGACCTCCGCTTTCCTCATCTAGCCTCCACCAGCGACCTTTCGCAAGTCGTCGGTCCATCGGGCCGGAGGGCGTCCTACGCTTGCCAAGACGCGGTCTCCACTACACCATGTGAATCGTTAAAAGAAGGAAGGACAGAAGCTTATATCCACTTACTCATCGCACTCCCTCGCCAGCACGAACCCTTCGTCCTTGAGCGTGGCCACCGTGATGCTTATCTTATCATGATACGGTCCTTTCTTGAAGTAGTTGGTCGCGATCCTTAGCGCCCAGAGGGCCAGGCCGCCCGTGCCCACAATCAGCACTGTCGCCTTGTCCTTATGGTCGGGCCCTTCCAGCACGCCCTTCAGGCAATCGCCCGCCGTGTACACCGTGTTCATCGCCAACAACGCCCCGGTCGGCAGCATCGCGGCCACACTCAGCCGCAGCTGGTCCGGCACTGGCACCAGACATTTGAAGTCCGGCACCACGATATAGTCAGCATACCCGTGCGGAACCCCCTCGTAAGGGTAGAGTACTATCCTGGTGCCTTCTTTAATGCCCGGCGGGCAGTCAGCCGCTTTGCCGATGGCGTCGACGATACCGGCCACTTCGTATCCGGGGAAGAGAGCGCCGTCTCTCAAGCCGATGTGTGCTGGTACTGAGGAGTGAATGCAGAAGCTGTCCATGTCTCCGGAGAGGCTTCCCACTGAGGAGACGGAGGAGGCGCTGCAGACGGAGGCGGAGCGGGTGCGGGTGGCGCGGTAGCAGGCGCCTGCGTACGCCACACGGATACGGGCCCCGTACGCGGGCACCTCCGGTACGGGTACGTCGAAACTGAACACGCACTCCTTGAGCGTCGGCCCGGGGGACTCGATCGACACCTGGCGGCACAGCTTACTCATTTTGATCTGGAACAAGTGACATGGGAGATAAGTGGTTGAAGGCTCGATGTAGAGGCTCATGCGTAAAGATATTATCTCAAGACACTTCTGCTTCTGACAACTTCGATTAGCCAATGGCCTTTTAAATACCTAGTATTGTATCTTGGATGCTGACACTTAAAAGGTAAGAGAACTATACGAGAAGTAGATTTGGTGACAAGGTACTGTCACAGATTTTGATATATTTTTGCATATACTTTTGAAAAATGCATTTCAGCTTTTAATCTAATTAAGTTTTGATCCTGTAATAAACTCTTGAAAAATGATCAGCAATTCTATTAACATAATTCTGTTAGCCTAGAAAAGTTATTTTCCCCAAGACATTTTCCCTGCGGTTACCATTGTTTTTTGAAAATTGAAAAAAATGTTTTTTCAAGGAAAAGCAACTCGTTATTTAACATTTCAATGCATAACGGGGCCACACATTATACCTATATAATATTATCGGAATTAAATGGAGTAATCACGAAAGCGGTGAAATGAGAGATAACTGTAACCGATCTCATTAAAACAGTAATGATATGTGCATTTCAACATATAACAAAAGGTGTTAAGTGCAGTTGAATGGGCTGGTTTATCTCAGAGCATGTAACACGTAATTGGCACTTGTTGTTATGGCTATACTGAACACAGATATCAATTATTTTAAAAGTTTATTTATAAATATTGTTGATATGCAACAGTTTAAATAACACAAAATCCTGTGTTCTATCTTTTTAGGCCAAATCAGTCGAAAAAAATCTATGAAAGAAAGATTTAAGATAAAATTAAATTGGATAAAAAATCAATTTCGTCTATACTAGGTGAAATGTTCTCATATGACTGTAAGATTACAATTTAAGAAAGAAAGAGGCAGAAAATACAATTTTTTGTAACGGACTTAAAATACTAAGAAATACCTAAGCTTCCAATTATATCTAATTTCCAGGAGTATCCAAACTAAGCAAAGTCTGTATAAGAATACATAATAAAAAGTAGAGATCACAACATTTAGTAGTTGATCGGCATAACCCGCAGGATTAACAAGTTGAAGTGGCGGTGGACAGGGCGCATAGCTCAAATACTGTTGGTAGATGGTGCGGGAACGTTCTCTAGTCATCATCATCAGCTTATTATACGTCCCACCGAGGGGCAAGAGCCACCCGTAAGGCCTATACAGGCCTTAGTCGTCAACGCAGGCCCAGTGCATATTGTTCAACTTCACGCACAACCCTTGAATTTCTTCGTAGGCGTGCCCAGGTTTCCTCACGATATTTTTCTTTCGCCGTAAGAGGGTCGGATATTGGTACGTGGCGGGATTGAACCTGCACCCTCCAGATCGAAAGGCAACAGTCCACCCCAATGCGACACCGACGCTCTTAGAGTAGCAGCACAGCTCGCACCTACTTAAAAAATATCGCGGTTAAAAGTTTTAATACTTTTAATATATGTAAAGCATACTGGCGACAAAAATATACATATATAACAAATAGGTAACTACATTGTATTGATAGTGAAACGCACATTATACTGTTTATATATAGAGTCAAGGGCGTCGTAAGTTATTGGCCCTTTACATGTGGTATAAATATGCTGCATAATTTTATACATCCTCTTTATTATCATCATCAGCTCATCAAACGTCCCACCGAGGGGCACGAGCCCACCCGTGAAATGTGTATAGGCCTAGTCGTCCACGCGGGCCCAGTAGATTGTTCAACTTCACGCACAACCCTTGAATTTCCTCTTAAGCGTGCGCAGGTTTCCTCACGATATTTTCCTTCACCGTCCGTGCCGTGGGTTATGGCCCAATCTCCCCATGACTATGCTGTATGGGAAGGCCTAGAGGGTTACCGCCATCTCTAGTATTACAATGTACGAGTATAATTCGTTATGTTGGTTGAATGGGAATGAAAAAATTATTCCCACTTATTCGCCCATTTTCCTCTACAGATTGGAATCCATAGCCGATCTGCTGTCGTCAACAGCACTCAATTTGTATATTATTTAATGTTTTTACGATTAGTGTCACTCACTTTGCATACCCTACTCACAAGCATTGCGCACACCACTGATATAAATTTTACACTTATTAAAAAACTGACAGCTGTATGCAATATGAAGAGTATTAAATCACAGATAATATTATGTATAAATATTAAGACAAAGTACAGTAAGAAAATAACAATAAATGTAATACATATGTCAAAAGGACCCCGACTCAGCGTATGCTGCCGTGTTTTGTTGACCCCGACTCAGCGTATGCTTCCAGTTGATTTGACTATTTTGAACAGAAGAAGGAATTATCTTGTCGCTAAAATTAAGAAATGTAAAACGCACTTTGGAATGATTCAATATGTTAACCAATCATCTCGTCTTTATAACTACATAATTAAAGCTCTAAATATACATACCAAAACTCATTTAGAATGCAAGAAAGTTATCTTTCATTGGCTAAAAACTTTAAGCTATGAAGGAACTGAAGACATCATTGCAAATCGTCAAAATAAATTTTAGGTACCAATCATTATACAATTACAATACTTTTTAGACACACATTTCTGTATAGTGATATCACAGACAATTTACCTAATAATTATTTACATATTTATTTACAGATATTTATTTACATAAACACACACATATACAGACATACACCCACACACATACACATACACTCAAAATCACACACAAACAGACACTATTTCTTGTAGTATTAATCCATTAAGAAAAGAAATTCATTGTATAAAGTAGTTTAGTTTGTATTTAAACAAACCATAAATGTACACCCATGAAATGTTATGGGAGAACGATTACTCCTGGGACAAGCGTCTCCACGCTTAATAGGAGTAAGTCAACCTCTGTATTATTGTACAACCTGCAATTTATGGAAATAAAGATTTTTTCATTTTTTTTCATTTTTTGTTAGGTATAAGTTATTTTGGATATAGATGGAGTACACACCACTGGTATAACATTACTTCACGCTGTCTGGTACGAAAACGACGAAGTATTAATACAGTACTACTGTCTTAAGAGATGGCGGCAAGCCCACTGCAATGTCCTTTCTTAACTAGGCATGTGGACGCTACGCGAGATTCAAATTCACGACCCGCGCATCTCGCAGCAATCTTAACCAATGCTAAACGCACTAGACTACTGAGCCAGTTAATTTTAATAAAAATTGGCCAAGCGCGAGTCGGACTCGCCCGTGGAGGGTTCCGCAGCAGCAATTAACATAAAATAAAATATTTTTTGTTTACTTAGGCACTTACTACAGCTTTAATATGAAAAAATTGTGTTCCACCATTTATAAAAAAAATACACACCAGAAATCGTTCCAACTAAATTTCGTTGTTAGATTTCCTGGTCATGTACATAATATATATTTTTTTATTTTATTAACCCCATCGTTCAGAAATTAGAGGAGACGGGGACACACTTTTTTCAAAATTTTTGAGTTTCAGTTCAGTGTATGGGGAACCCCAATATTTATTTTTTCAAGTTCCTTGTCAAAACCTAATAGCAGTTCACAGAATACATATACTTACAAAGTTTGAATAGTGAAGTGCTTATAGCTTCAGACAAAAAAGGGTGTGATATACAGACAGACAGACTTGACGAATCTATAAGGGTTCTGTTTTTTGCCATTTGGCTACGGAACCCCAAAAAAGCATGTAAATTGAAAGTGACAAGCAAATAGAGACCCATTAATTGAACAGAATCAGTGAGCCAATTCACCATGTGTGCACCGTCAAGACTTGATTAGGACATATGATTTTTAAATTATTTTGCCTATGATAGTAGGCAGAAATAAAAGATATTCACCTAAAGAAATTGAACAGGGCAAATTTTTTTGTCCATCAATACTAAAATGCATTTACGTCAATTATCCAAAGTCACTGATGGAGGCTGGATGAAAAAAGTGGAAGACTAGGTGCAAAATGACGGTTGACTTATGTCCAGCAGTGGGCTGCAATAGCATAAAGAATCTATAGTCAAATCTTCATAATATTTTTTTTAAATATAGTTATTCCAAACCTGTGGTAGAGTCATAAAAAATATAATCATAACAACTGACAATTCAAAGTATAAAAGATTTACTTGAATATAATTTTGAGTTGAATAAAGAATACTCAAGTACAAGTTTAGGATTTGTATAAAATCATTGAAAAAGAAGATAATATTGCTTTGAACCTAATTTGTCAATCAATTTTATTTCAATGATAATATGTGCTGTTGCGGCAGAATAGAGAAATTTTCTCATAAATTATCAGGTCTCAAGTACCTATATAGGTATTCCTCTATAATAAAACTGTAAAGTAACTTTGTTTGTTGTCATTTCTTAAAAAACTTAACTCTTTATATTCTGACTGTTTATTGATTCTGTATTTTTGATCAATATAGTGTAAATATATTGACCAAAACTACAGAACCTATGTCCAGCAGTGGACTGCATAAGATACTGTAAATATATGAGTATTCCATTAGAAAATAATTCTCAATAAAATAAATTATGACTCCTGCAAAAATAATATACCTATGTGATAGTTACAGTGTCAAAATGAAAAGAAAGACACTGATAATTTTACAAATCCGAAACTTGATTGCTAATGTTTTTGATTTTCTTAATGAAAACAAAACAATGCAGTAAATAATATTTCACCCCTGTAATAATATTGAATGCGGAACACAGTATCACAATACTCACAATTCAGTTCGATACATACATTAAAAAGTCAGCAGCACCCACATAAATACTAAAGTCCACTTTGAAAATTCTACAGTCTAAAAATAGTGCTCACATAAATGTGTGATAGTAGCGTGTAACAAGTACCACGGGCCTGCGTAAACAAGGGACGGCTGACACAGTCAGCGGCGATCACTCCTCAAACGAGTGCCAGGCAATTTGTATTAACAAAGGCGGCAGCTTAAATTATATAAACACTGCTATGACCTTCTTCGCACGCGAAGGTCACATAGCTAACACACAAAAACACCCTTTTAACACAAAACATAAATATGTAACTTTGTATAAAAATAAAAAAACTCAGCCGTTTCAATTAAAAAACAATCGCACGTTCCTAAACAACTTAATTACATAAAATTAAAGAATAGATGCACATTAATACTATCACATAACTTAAAATCTACGCGTAGCACATTAAAAGTACTACAAAATTAAATATATTTCACCTTTTTAATTTATTATGCTGATACAATCAGTGTCTGTACGTGTTCTTCGCACAATTATTTTAAAAATCGCCTTATTATTTACACAAGGACTTGATACAAAAATGACGTCAGATGACAGTAAGCGTTCCGTTTTAGAAATTAGGATTCTTATGAGCTGTTGTCATATATGATTTCTTTGTTCTTTATGGTAATACCTTCTGCTTGTAACGAAGTATCGTTATAGCTCATGTTTCAGAATCATAGCTAGCAACACCGCAAAGAAAAAGCCTTTATAACTTTTCATAATGTTTATTCCACAAACTATTAGATTATATTTAGAAATATTGTTTATTCCCTCTGTCAGATTACGCAGCCGCTCGCTTGCAGGTCGTTCACTAGGCCTCCCTTTAGGGTCTCACCCGGCTTGACCGGAGGACAAATTCCCAATATACCGAGCCAATATATAAAACCAATTTACAGAGAGAGCAGAGCTCACCCAGGCAAGAGGTCATGGCCTGAGGCCCGTATCCTAACACGGTGAGATGAAGCTAGAGAGAGAGAGAGGGAAATGTTTAACTATTTACAATACGTTATTGTAATAAATATTTGTATCAAAAGTTATGTGTACCTAAAGATTCTGTTAAGTAACAAAATAACCAATCATGTCTGTGTTTGTATTAATTTATTTTAAACTCAATTTGAAAGTTACTAAAATAAACGTACCTTAGCATGATTGCTTATCTCAGAGTCTCAGACTAAGAAAATACCTATGCATTAAATCAACTGCAGTAAGAAAATTGCAAAAAATATTATAAATAAACCTGTTATTTAGCCCAAAGAGAAATCACATAATTACTTTTCCACGTTTGCGCTTTGTCCCTCCTTTACGCCCTCAAGCAAGTGACATAAGACAAGTTCGCTCCCGCGTCCAACGAAACCCTTTTTGTTTCGGATAAAATGTATAATAACTGGCTTAAGATGGAAATTGACGTTGGAAACTATAGTAAATTGATGAAATACAATATCGCTGCTTGGATAAAGTTATTTCTATGTTTTGTCAGATTATATAAAATTATCCTTATAACAGAATAAAAACTGTATAGGTAAAAATAGTTGATCATCATAAGATACTGGAACCCATGCTAAATTAAATTGGATTGAATCTTTCCATATTATATTTGATAGTTCTTGTTAGCTAAAGTGTTTTATGTACTTATGTACGTTGTGGAATTTCAAAAAAAGGTCCAATGAGATTTACGAGTACCCTGTCACAGTACTTTAACTATCCAGGCTATCAAATATATAACATTTTCTTGTAGCTTGTAATGTTGGAACACCCAATATAATTCCAAGGTCAAATCTGATTTTTTTTTCTTATTTACCCTTAATGCGCAAGCATTTTTTAACACCCTATTTTTATACCGTGTATTGTTAATGGCAACACAGGTCGGCGTGGGTTTTGGTGAATATTGTTGGCGTGGGTTGATTGATCATTATTTACTTTAATTTTTATTAAAAAGTGTACTATTAGCTCAATTACGCAAATACAAATTGCAGTATGGGTAAGTAAATTTACATTTCGATGGTACTTATGGCTACGCGCGCCTTGCATTGTTATTGATTGATGTCATTCGGCCGGGGTGGTCTTGTCGTTCGGGAATATGTTTTTTTTACTGAATATTTGTGCAGCTGCATAAATTTCGGTGCTCATGCGAGATATAGGGCGCTAAGCGACGTTATTTTTTAGTGTTAAAAGTGTAGAAATTCGGTGTCACTTTATGACTAACTAGGGGCCTATTTCCTTGTGAGTGTTCTCATCAGTAAACGCGATGAAGTTAGTCTTTCTTCGTGGGAGTGCGTACTTACATTGTTGTGTGCATTAAAAATACTTGATATCTGGAAGGTATCGCCGTGAAGATATTTGTTGTTGTCTAGTAACCTAACTGTTCCAATACAAGAGAAAAACATACACTGGGTATTAGAAATGTCAGTTCACTTCTATTTACAAAAGGTGTTAGACTTATCTAAAATGGATGTTAGTGCTTATAATACACATTATGATAATTATAGTCTCAAATCAATAGTAAATTTTACTAATAATTTGAGCCTATAATTATCATGACTACTTGGTGACAACATAACAAATACTTATTCCTCCAACTTGTTGATTTTTTTATTAATGTTTAAGTCTCAGTCTCAGTCTCATTTCAGTACTGGATTTAATTCCTTGATGCTTCTGCAGCATCAATAAAATATGATACTATTGTGGGCCTCAAAATCATGAGGTCAATTCATAATTTATGCTGAAGCGAATATTTACCTGTGCATTTTTTTTTATATTAGTATGTAAGATTTTGTGGTTTGTTCTGTTTAAGTTGTATTTATGTAATTTAAAGATGGCTTGGGGGAAAAGTTTTTTATAAGTAAGTTTGTTGTGGTGCATTTCAGGGTCCACATGTGAACTGTTATCAAATATGTACACCTTTTAACTTCATGTGGTATGCAATAAAGAATTGAGAATTGAGAAGTAAACATAATATCTTATGCTATATTCAATTATTATATCTATTATTTTTGTATGCTCTTAAAACTAATTTCCTTAAAATGAATTCCTCACTGGTTTGGAAGAAATAGGTTATTCTAGAAGCCAAGTCTAAAAACTTGACAGTGATTTTCTGATAGAAGCTTCAGTAATTGCAATATATGGCATTACTATCTTTTATGGCTGGCATCTATGGCTGATATGATGTTAGCATCATATTAGCCATAGATGAAAAAAATTTTTATCAGCCATAGATGAAAAAAAAAAGGTTTTGTAGCAAAAGTTGTTAAAAAATTTATGATTTATCTTTGGTGTTCAACTTAATTACTAATTAATGATTGCCCATCTTACTTCAAAGACTAATAAAATTTATAAAAAATGAGTTATAGAGCTTAGAGTTGCCACATTGCTTTTTAGCCCATATTTGTAATAAAAATGATTCCAGGACCCAGTCATCACGCCTATTGGTCAAGATGTCTGCTTACACCAAGGGTTTTGGGTTAAATCCCCAGGTTGTGCAAACATTTGGGTGCATGAACATCTTTGTATTGATCTGGGTCCTTTAAAAAAATTACAAATATGTTTATTCATTGTTTATTACCCATATTACAGGCTTAATGCTTAGTTTGGGACTAGATAGCGCTGATGATGGCGTTTAATATCAGTTTGGTACATGTAACTGTACATTACATTTTTAATTATAAAATTAACATTACATATATATTGTTTACTGGTCATTAATGCTCATCTATTCACTGTATAGCTGCGCTCGCCAAAAGATCAGTGAAGCTGTAAAGACCATCTGCAGCCTAAACCAGTAGTCAGTTCGAAAAAGAAACCTGTATAAGTATGTACTTATTCTGACTATATGTGTATTAAACTTGTGACATACTTCCATGCTTAAACTGTTGCGAAATTGTGACATACTTCCATGACATAAACTGTTGCAAAATTGTGACATACTTCCATGACACAAACTGTTGCAAAATTAATGTATCAAATATGTTATTCCAGTAAACCAGTTGGCGAGTCAAGGAGTCACGTCTGAATAAAAAAGGTCAGTTTCAAATTCAAATTTATTGTAATAAAGTAAAGAACAAGAGGTAGTTTTCCAGCGAAACACTTCAAAAGTGGAAATCTTCCAGGTCACATTTAAATAGACCGCATAAACTGATGGAATCACGAATTCGTTGGAATTCAATGATGTAAAAAAGTATAGATTGTGATATGCTCACAATCGTAAAAAGTGTTCTGAATGCAGTGACAGCACACATACACATTTTTCGAATGAGCGTACATTTACCTAAAAAAAGAGTACAAACTGTACTCTCTTCGGCGGTTCGTTTTTGAGGCACGGATGGCGTATCTACCTTTATATATACAGAATATCATTGTTTGAATTCCCCACTTTTGCATTGATAAGAATCAATTTGTATACAGTTCTGTATGGGCATAAATATTTTAACAGTAGTCTGGGGATATGTTCTTTATGAACTTGAATATGGTATGTGGTCCAGAATTGTAATAATAGAATAACAATGCTTACTTCAATTATTTAATAGGTAAGTATTTTCCTCGTAGTTCTTACGTTTGCTCAGAGTATCGTAAGATTTTAAAAAGTACATTGTAAGTATATGTTTTCTACTAATAATCAATTATTTTCTAATTTATTTTATGAAACCTTTGTGACAATTAATAACACATTTTTTTCAATGAGTTATGTATGCTAATAATTTAATTACTCAATTATTGATTGGCAAAAATACAAAGTTGTGTCATTACTAGATAAATTATGATTTTAAATTTATAAATATAATAGCTTTTACCTGAGGCTTCGCTCGCGTCCAATTCGTGGTAAAACAGTTCTGAATAACTTTGCGTGGAGTCAATCAAATTTCCGTCACCTACTTTAGTGGAAGATTTACTAGAAAATTACGCAGGCATTTTTCATTGGCTAAAAAAGTGTGTACGGATTTTTAGCGTCCAAAAAATTTGTACTGCTCGAGAGCGAACCCGGAACCTTTGGTGTAGTAGCCGACGTCTCGACCATTACACCACATGGGTCGTCAAAATATATCCGTCTATTGTGGTGACATGGAAAGCTATTGTAGGTAACTAAAAAAATCATCAAAATCAGTTCATAAACGACGAAGATATCTGTGAACAAACCTAAAAAAAGCATAGCTATATACGGTCAAATTGAGTCTTTTTTTGAAGTTGGTTAAAACAATATAAAATTAGGCTGAACAATGTAAGTGGCGAGAAAATAAACGATTATTATTATAAATCCAGAGAGTTTTTCACTGGGGTATATACCTCAAAGATATTTCATTATGCTTTGCGCTGATAAGCTGTACATGATGTATAAAAAAAAATGAATCCTTGAACACCGCTGCGGAGTAAACACTTGAAATTTCAAAATTCCATGATTGTTCGGACTTATATACGGTGGCATTTTTGGAATAAATCTACCAAATGCACACTGGCTGCTTTATATTTAAATGCGTCGGGAAATGCATAGCCGACGAGAAACTCGAGGCAAGGTTGCGGTCTCAAAGTTGCGAGTATTGCCAATGATATTCTGTATATATAAAGGTAGATACGCCATCCGTGACTCAAAAACGAACCGCCGAAGAGAGTGCAGATTGTACTCTTTTGTTTAGGTAAATGTACACTCATTGGAAATATGTGTATGTGTGCTGTCACTGCATTCGGAACACTTTTTTCGATTGTTTTGTGAGCGTATCACGAATCTATACTTTTTACATCATTGAGTATTGGTATTTTGGACTTGGTATGGAACGGCGTTAATAATAGCCATTCGACTTCCTTCAGTTGTGGTTCCGCCCTCATGTGGAGAAGACATCAAGGTGGCTATGTTAAGTTGGCGGATACATTCGTACATGAAATCTATTCGAACTCATTACAAGACACTTTCGAATAGTCAAATTCAAAATTCATTTATTTAAATTTGGCTTACATAAAACACTTTTGATAAGGTTTGATAGGACGGAAGCGTTCATCTATGATTGATTTGTGTTGTTTTTTGTTAAATATTATTTGATACCAAAATCATACATCATCATTTATGGTTATCTTTGCAGTCTTATGTCTTTTATTATATATAATATTGCGACGACTCATCTGGTGTAATGGTTGAGACGTTGGCTTTTACAACAAGGGTTCCAGGTTCGTTCCTCGGGCAGAACATTTGTGTGCATGAACATGTCTGTTTGTATTGGTATAGGTATTTTCTATGTATAATATGTATGTATTTACATAAAACAATGTATATAAGTATGTTTATTCATTGTTTAGTACACATAACACAGGCTGCACGCTTAACTTGGAGCTAGATGGCTCTGTGTGAATGTCACTGGATATTTATTTATCTTTTTATTATTACTTGATACCAAAATCATACATAATTTATGGTTGACTTTGCAGTCTTATGTCTTATTACATTAAAAAAAATGTTATTTGCCACTACGATTTCAGTCTTTTAATATCAACACTAAGGCCCGTATTCCAGAACAAGACTTAACGTTGATCTTTAATGGAGTGAGAAAGAAAAATGGTGTTATTTACCGTATAGAGCGCTATCCTTTTCTCACTACTTAAGTGTAGATCAACGCTTGAGTCTCGTTCTAGAATACGTGCCTAAAACAATATTGGTCTATTATAACTAAAAAAATAATTCATGTTGTTTTCTATTATGAAGTTAGTTTTTCTTGTACACTAAAGTCAATTTGTGTTCGCCAGGCCGCCACAATGTCGCAGCAGTACAGCCTGCGGTGGAACAACCACCAGCCGAACTTCATATCTATGTTCACGACGCTGCTCAACACGCAAACGCTCGTGGACGTGACCCTGGCTGCTGAGGGGAAGCATCTGCAGGCGCACAAGGTGGTGCTGTCAGCGTGCAGTACATACTTTCAGGTAAGGCGTTGTAATATGCAAATAATATTCTTACTTTGGGAGTTGAGAGAATGGAGAAATGAAACTCACCAAGTACTCCAATTGCAATTTTGTATTGGTTTTTTGAAATACATAGGTGTATAGGTAGATAGTAAATGCAATACAGAACAGATAGTAAATATAACAAGTATTAATGTAGATAATATATTCATACACAAGCATAGAAGTAAGCGTCAAGTCACGTACGCCAGTGGTTCGCACGACACAACGTACGCTATATTATACAATACGCCTGTTGTATAATATAGTGTACGTTATATTATACAACAGGCGTGCCACTGTATATGTATATGTATAATATAACGTACGCTATGGATATTTAAATATGATAAATAATTATAAAACACATAAGTATACAATTACAAATGATCATTAGGAGAGTAGCCTGCAACATATTTTGATTGGGGATTATCAGATGATAATAATTTATTTATTTACATAAAACATTTACAATAATAATGATGTGGAACCCCTGACTTCCGTGATAGGTATGCACACCTGCGTTACAGAAACCAGTGCTCACTCCCGACCTTGGATAGCAATATAGTTTTATGTTTAAACTTAAAAAAAACTTAACTATAAAAAATAAATGAAAAATAATAAATTGTGTGAGTGTGAGTATATGTGTGTGTGAGTATGTGTTGTGGGTGTGTGTATTTGTAGAAACAAATGTAACTCTGGGTGGGTATATGTAAAAGGTAAAGATGTCAAGTACAGGTCTGACTGTGAGCTACCCCTCTGCTTCATTGTCTTACGGCCAGCCTCCGCAACTCGACGACTCGCCTCCTATTTTTCGTTGGAGGTCAGATCACTCCAGCCAGCCCAGCTTTGCCAAGAAATCTAGAGCTTTGACCTTATTGAAGGCCTCTCCAATGGTCCACGGCGAGCCAAGGTGCCTCGCCCCGTATTCGGCAACACTGCACTCCAGCAGGACACGGCCCGTCTTTTCCTCAGCCCTCATGCACGCTCTGCATATGGGGGCTGTTTGTAATACTTATAGTGAAAAGATGCTTGTTAAAAACTACAGTGTCCCGTCATAGTTTGACGACCCATTTGGTGGTTGAGACGTCGGCTACTACACCAACGGTTTTGAGGTCAATCCCAGCCAGTACAGACATTTGTTTGCATGAACATATTGTCTGTTTGTATTGGTCTAGGTTGTTTTCTATGTATAAATTTAAATAATTCTATGTATAATATAATGTATGTATTGCATTGCTCTCTGGTATTTCAAATGTACATCATCATCAGCTCATTAAACGTCCCCACGGAGGGGCACGAGCCTACCCGTATAGGGCGATTAGGCCTTAGTCGTCCACGCGGGCCCAGTGCGGATTGGACGACTTCACACACAACCTTCGAATCTCTTCGCAGGCGTGCATGAAGGTTTCCTCACGATGTTTTCCTTCACCGTAAGAGCGTCGGATAACGTACATATATTTTAGAAAATTCGAAAACACATTGGTACGTGTCGGGATTCGAATCTCAGCCCTCCCGGTAGGAAGGCGACAGTCCGCACCATTGAGCCACCGACGCTCATTACAAATGTACATGGTTGGTGTCATTCACCATCAGATGAGCTGTTTGCTTGTTTAACTGCTATACCATAAAAAATATAGGTGATACTAACGGAAACATAATATTATGTAAATGTTGTTTATTTGTTAAAATTTTGTTAAAAGTAAAAATATTGTGTCCTACTTTACTATAGTACTATAATAGTTATTAAGAAATTTAGATGGACGGATGATCTGGTTAAGGTGGCGGGTGGCAGATGGATGTCAACTGCAAGGGATCGGTCCGCGTGGAAATCATTAGGGGAGGCCTTCGTTCAGCAGTGGACATAATTAGGCTGTAATGATGATGAATGATGAAGAAATTTAGTTAGACCTCTCATCAATTTGCTATGCCCTTGCAGGGCGTCACATGTATACCTACTGGGAAACCTGTATATGTACCACCCTATATATGTAATGTGACATGCAATAAAAAATTTGAATTTGAATTTGAAAACAAACTAATGCTACAGCTGGATCTAAGTAAGGGTGATTTTGTTTATGTGCACATCATCATCATTACGGTCTTGATGTCCAATGCTGAACGAAGACCTCCCCTAATGATTTCCACGCGAGCCAATCCCTAGCAGTTGACAACCATCTGCTACTTGCCACCTTACCAGGTCTACCATCCATCTGTTAGCGGGTCAGTCTACTCTTGGTTTTCCGCTACGTTGACGCCACTCGAGAACCTTTCTGCTCCATCGGCCATCGGTTTAACGCGCTAACCTGAGAATCGCATACATATTTATCCTTATTTTCCCTTCGTATTTTAAACGATATGCGATCTGCAGTCAACAACGGTGCGCATATTTTGAGGAAAAGAATTCCAATCATTGTTTTTGCGATTCATATCATTCATTTTGCATACACAGCTCATAATCTTTATGCACCCCTACTTTATACTTGATATTTAGAGACCATTACGACACTTTACAGTTCAACTGTAAATTTGGTATTCCGGTAAAACTTAATTGTTAATGGTTTTGAATGGTAATTGTATCATCATCAGCTCATTAAACGTCCCCACGAGCCTACCCGTATCGGGTGATTAGGCCTTAGTCGTCCACGCGGGCCCAGTACGGATTGGATGACTTCACACAAAACATTTCGAAAATTCGAAAACACAATGGTACGAGGCGGAATTTGAACCTCGGCCCTACAGTCCACACCATTGAGCCACCGACGATAATTGTATAGTAGAAAAAATTTTCTAGTGTCAACCAATAAAAATCTACCATAGAATAAGTTCAAAATTTTACTATTTAGACATTTAAAATTAAGCAGATTTGGGGCTCAGGTTACAAAGATAAAGTTCAACAAAGTAGCGGACAATCTCGGTTTTATGTGTTGCAGTGATACAGAAAGTTCATAGTTCAGTATCAGGTTAGCTGATAGCGAACTGATGATTAGCCGCAACCTCAAGTGTTCTACATGTCTCTTACTCTTTAATCTATAGCGGATTACGCAAACTTACTATTGCTGCAGATTACTGCTGGAGATAGGAATATCCGTATTTTGGAATACCCCTATTTTGGAGTCAAATAATATATCTTTAAATTATAATAAATAAATAAAAACTGCCCAACCTACGCGATGGTCAGAATTTTGTCGCGGACACTTTTTGAGTGAGTTAGTTTATTGTTTATCTAAATTTAGGTAATAAAAACTGATTAACATAAGCAATACACACCCACATACCTAGAAACATCCCAACCAAAACAATAAAGCTTAGTAAAGTATGTAACATCGACATATTTTCATATAAGCCTCAAAAATTCAGGCGTCAAGTATTGCAGTCTTGACTGCAGTGCTTGACGCCTTGAACTTGATACATTAATATATTCATTCAGTGTATTTGATTGATTTGCTGAATTTACTAATTGTACTTTTATCAATTTTTTTTATATTTATACATTTTTAAAATTGTTTAATTTTAATACTATAGTCCACATTGCATGCCGTGGCAACCTATAAGTAAGGTGACACTTAGTTGTTGCTTGTACCAGTGTTTATCTTGTTGGTTGTCCTATATAAAAAAAAACATACATGTCCAAGCACACAAATGTTTGTACTGCTCAGGGGTCAATCCTGGAGCCCTTCATTTGATTTTCCAACACTCGTCAAATAATTGATTTCTTTCTTTTCCGACAGGCGTTGTTCGTGGATAACCCGTCACGTCATCCAATAGTGATCCTGAAGGATGTGTCGTTTGCCGACTTGCGGACCATGGTCGACTTCATGTACTACGGGGAGGTTAATGTCACAGAGGAGCAGTTACCGCAGGTAAGGTTATCACCAGATTTGTTTCTTGTTTGAGTAATTAATTTTGACTATCTTGAATCGAGCAACATTGGAAAATGTGTTGTTTGTGACGCTTTAAGGCGCTCCCTTGTCAGGTGTTTTCCCAAAATTACGCCAATTTTTCGTGGAATATCTATTTATGGGATAGATATTTTTATTAATTCTGGTATAACGCTATTTTATCATCTTAAACGTTTAATAAACAATAAACTAACAATGCACAATTTCAATCAAATTGTATCTGCGGCAAAACTCTGCCCATCACGTTAGTAAGGCAGAATTTTCATTTATAATCACGACGCTCGCTAAATGTCATAGTGACAGTAGTATGCTCATGCTTTTGATGTACCCTTTTAATGACGTGTTAAGGTCAACTGTGATTGTACATACACGTTGGTAAAACTAATAATAATAAACATGTTTTGCATTCCAACAAAACATGTATTATGTGTTGAATAAAACACACAGCGTTGGGTGAAGAAGCTGTCTATGAATTCCTCGATTTACAAAGAAAATAATACAAAACCTTACCAGATTTCCTTTGCTCACGTCTTACTTTCACAATTTCAACACTAGAGGGCGCTTCCACTTCCCGCGCTCTTACTTGTCATCTTGTCAAGTGTCATAGCGTTTTGTGAATTTCGTACGATAAACTTCGGAATTTTTCCAATTGAATTTTAAAAGTACAATATACAAAAAGCTGGCTGAAAATGGTATCAAGTAATCTCCCCTCTTTCCACAGGTGTTGGACACGGCGAAGCTGTTGAAAATCAAAGGTCTCACCGAGATGCCTGACTCTACTTCGCTGACTCGGTCGCAGGGCACCTCAGCCGACTTCCAGTCGCCGGGCGACTCGGTCGACTCGCAGAGACACTCCGCTTCGCCGGCCACTTCGCCCTCCAACAAGCGCAAAAGATTCGTGTAAGTTGTAACCAATGATGTAAAAACGTATAGATTCGTGATATGCTCACGCTCAAAAAAAGTGTTCCGAATGCAGTGACAGCACACATATATATATTTCGAATGAGCGTGCATTTACCTAAACAAAAGAGTACAATCTATACTCTCTTCGGCGGTTCGTTTTTGAGGCACGGATGGCGTATCTATATACAGAATATCCTGGTGACCCTTCATACAGGTCTTCGGACCTATATGGGCACCAGTCTCCCATAAATGACAAATTGTTACACTATAAATGCTAGATCTGTATTTATTGCTGTTATTTGTGGAGCGAAAATAAATTAACTTTTTTTATTACAAATTTATAACGACAGATAAATTATTTATATTTGCATGTCTAAGACAGCATAATGTAGCATTTACCACCGACCCGCTCTGCCTTATTATTATAAACATAAATGAAAAATTAACCCTTCGACCGCCAATGACGACTTAAGGCGCCAGATAATAGATTTTCTATTGTTTGGATCCACGGCGTTCAATGGGTTAACCTATAAAACCTTTTGAATATAACTAGTTACAATTATTATTCATTTATAAGCAGAAAAAAATCGCTACACTATCTAAATAGAATAAACTGTTTTTAATATTTTGTTTTGATCATTGCTGCAATATACTCAAGTTTTTCATTATTGTCCATACTAAAGTAAATGGAACAATTAATTAAATTTCGGTGGAAACTGGGTTTTATTCTCCCAGTTTCCCCCGAAATCGAATTGGGGGGGAAACTTGTCCCAAGAACTGGGACTAGACGATATTTTGTACATTTAAAATTTAGGAAATTCGAAACAAAATTGGTATGTTGCGGGATTTGAACCTGCACCCTCCAGATCGGAAGAAATCCACACCAATGGGAATCTGGGACAAGACCCTACATTGCCATGTGTGAACGGATGTTGATGGAAATGAGTGACCCTCACAGTCCCAATCATCGCTACTACACACGTATGTGTCGACAGGCGTAGGAAAAGCTCGACGGGCTCCACCTCCCTGAACATGGTGGGCGAGGAGAACAGGCCCGAGGAGCAGACGGTGGACCTGGTCCGCGGGGAGACCATCACGCTCAGCAGCCTCCCGCAGCGGAGGCGGGACTACGACGACAGGCCCATGGAGAACGCACACCAGGTGAGGACGCTGACATCACCAGCTCATTATCAAATCAAAAGCTATTTATTTCAAATCAAATCAAATATTTATTGAATTCAAAAATACAGAATACAGTGTAATACGTTTTGATTAACAATTAATTAGATGCAGAATCTCACTCAAACAGTGTTGCGACAATTGGGCAATGACATAGTAGTGTGCTTGTGCTTTTAATTTTGTACTCTTTCTGTGACGCGTTTTAGTCAAAATTTCTATGTATAATTTTACGTTAACATAGTATTAGTAGCTTAGATAAACTGACTCTAGCACAATCACTAATAAATATCAACCAAAAAATTTCCGAGCCGCTTAACACATAATATGTTGACTTATTGTTGTATATAATGTGGAAGGATGCACGAGCAGGGGACGACCTAGAAGGACTTACCTTGACCAAATTGGTCAAGTACTCAAGAAGGCTGGGGTCTCAAGTAAAAGGAATAAAAGAGCTTGTATGAAAAGATTGATGGATGTGAATGAAGCTAGGGAAGTATGTCAGGACCGCGCAAAGTGGCGTTCCATCATCTCTGTCTACCCCTCTGGGACCAAGGCGTGAGCTTTATTTATTTTTGTTGTATTTGTGACACAAAATTATTCATTAAAAGAGTGCCAAATCAAAACCACGAGCATATACTACAATGTCACTACGATATGTGCGAGCGACGTGATTATGAATGGAAATTCTGCCCAAACGACGCGATGGGCGGAATTTTACCGCGGACACTTTTTGAATGAGGTTGTGCTTCTAATTATTTTATTGTTTATCAAAGCATACGACGCAAGATTTAGTCTAAAGATTTTATGAATTTCTTTGCAGATTTGTTAATAATAAATTAACTTGCTAGTACTATCTATCTGAACACCATTGTAAAAATATAATCAGTTATTTTCCTATTCCTATTCAACCTATCGCAGTCCACTGCTGGACATAGGTCTCCCCCATTTTGCGCCAGATATCCCGGTCCTCCGCTTTCCTCATCAGTTATTTTAAATACGGAAAATTCTAAAATTATTTTACCTTTTAATTCTGTACTATAAAGAAAACACTTTTTCTAAAGGTAATTTTTAAATAGGTGTGCCCTAGCCTTAACATGGACAAAAAACATCAGTGGTTGTTATTTTAGCGATTTGTTTTAATAAAGGCTAAAGTTGTTGTTTGCTATATTGTTCACAGACTACTGAAACGCACAATATGAATGTAGAACCACTCTCCATGGACAACAACTCCGGAATGCCTCAAGGTAAGACTATGCATGCAAGTATTTAACCAGCACCATTTTTAAATTTTTTATCTTAATATATTAAGGTATAATAAGGTATAGATCAAAGAATCCATTGAAAGCTTTACTTATTTTATAAAACCATCTTTACGTCACTTGTTTATTGGTGTAGTTGGTATCTGGTATGTTTATTAATGAAACGCAACAATATTTAGTTAACATTATGTACTTAACAACCTTTTTTTTATTCAAAATGTACGAAAATAATATATTTTTGTGAGCATTTCATCTTTTCTGTATCTTCTTTATTTCTTTCCTATTACTATTATAATCTTGTACATTTATGTATGTATTATTTTAAAACTGTACGCTATATTAATTGTATAATGTACACAAAGCCGGGCTGCATGTGTTTACTTTCCAGGGAAGGGAGATCAATGAAACATAAATATTGTTAGCTAAAATCAAAAAGAAACGCGTTACCGCCTTCCTCTAAGTGATGTATTACACAAATCATTTATCTCTCTTCCCAGGAGGCCAGTGGAGTATGATGGAGCATACGTACCCGAGGTACTCGAACGCGTGCATCGGCGGCAATCTGCAGCAAGACGCCGGCATGTACATGAACAACGTGATGAACCCCCACCTGGAGGCGGATCTCAGCGAGTACAACCAGTCGCTGGGTGTGACGGGGCCCTCGCCCGGACCGAGCTGTGTACCCGAGCCCCAGCCCCAGCACGATCCACCGCCCCAACAGCCCAAACGCAGGCGAACAACCAACCCACAGTCCGAGGAGAACTTCCAGAGGGCACTGGAAGCGGTCCGCTTCGGCGGTATTGGATTCTGTAAGGCGGCGCGCATGTTCGGCGTCAACAACCGCACGCTATGGCTCGAGTACAAGAAGAAGGGATACCCAACAACAGGCCGAGCATAAAGAGCAGGATCAAGCGGGAGCACACCACACCGCCGCCGGAACACAAGGAAGAAATGCCCCAACCGGAACAACAGATGGCGTTGCTGTGCCCCCCCCACCCGGTACCGGTCAGCTTTATAGACTCGCGGCCGATCGACTTCCCGTTGCAGGGTGTGCCGCACAATTCGCCCCTCAACATTTTGGGGGTGAATTTCAATACGATGCAATAGAATACGGCTTGCGGGCAGGGCGTCGACGAGTCATACACGTTGTGACACGAGTGGGCGGGCGAGGAAACGCCGCCTACAGCGCCACGCCCGCAGCCTAGGTACGACTTTTATATGCAAATGTCGTTGTAAATATGTTCGGCAGCTGATGTTGGTTTGCGTTCGCTGGGTTTACAGGTTGTATGACGTCAGTTGTGTTGTAAACAGACTTAGCTTGTTTGGGAATTGAGGATGATGAGGAGTAAGAACAGCTGTCTACAGTGTTTAGGGAATACCTGAAGTCAATAATATTAACCCGCAGTTGTATATATGCAACACAAAATTGAATTTCTAAACGTGTGTACAGTTTTTTCACAATTAAACGTGAATAAATTTGGTAAAAAGGTATAAAATGCATAATACTACTCAAGGGAACTAATTATTAAATTTTACATTTAATAAGTAGTTGTCTAAACCTTGAATAAGGACAGCGAACGCCAAGTCAGCGGGTCTAAATAATGTAAAGTTGCTTTTGTACTTACGGTATTGTATAAATAGACGCAGTGTAGCTTTAGGGTACCTATCGGCGCCTTCGGAATTAAAGTCCATATACATAGTTATAGTTTTACCCAGTTGTTAATAGTACTGTTTACCGAATCTGTAGTACCGCTGTGTGTAGATCAATGCGAATCGATATATGAAAATGGTTTCTTTTTCGTTTGGGTGTAGGACGTTAGGAAAGCAAAATTTACTGATTAGTAAATTGTCGGATTTGCGTTATGACAGATGTAAAGTGACAAGCGTTATGAAACACATACATGATTTTCGCGTAATAACTGATTCGAATAATGTCAGATTTTATTATGTCGATAACCTTAAATAAGCGTCTAAAGCCTTAACAATGTAATTGCGAATCTGTCATATTGTAAATCGGTATTTTGCTAATCTGTCATGCTACTACTTCTTTTATGTTCTTACGAATCTGATCTCTCAAAATCTTTATAATTTGCTTAACTGTCATTAAGCGCCCTATCGTCCCACGCCCAAGCCTTTTCTTGGTTTTAATTGAATTTCAAAGCGAAATAAAACGCAGTACGTGAAATGGTAAACCCGAAGTGAGTCGACAGGCTCGGTTCACACAGAAAGTAACAATTATGCTCAAAGTTCGAGCGTGACGCGTCTTGCCATAATCATAATGATTTTAGATCTCAATAGCACTAAGTTTAATTAGTACGTTTGACAACCGCTTATGCACACGAGGGATGTTAAGGTGAATCAAAATGGAAATGTGATAGCGTTCTATGTTAATGTGTAGATATTTTAAACTACCGGTACGCGGCCGGAAGGTGAATGTGGGTTTAGCTTACCACCATATGGCTCTGTTTCTCGAATACAATCATGACATTTTGGCGCATTTGACATTAATGAAAAAGCGAAACAATCATGGAATACTTTTATGGTTATCACATGAGCTAAGAATAAAAATTCAGTCCATTATGAAAATTGTTTTCACTTCAACACAATTGTTAAGTTCAATAGTGTAAACGCCTCATATCTTTTTATTTTACATGACTACAATAGCTTTTTTAGTATGTATATGTAACCCTTGAACGGGCATTATAGGTTTTTACAAAATAATGGTTTTGAACTCTATTGAAGGTGAATATGGTTCCGATTATGGTGGTAATAATTTACCACTATATTCTAATGTATACATGCATACATAGTTTTAAATTATGTATATATTTCCCAAAGGATACGGTGACAAGTATAGTTTTGATGGTTGTAAGGTAAACCCAAGTGATGCCAAGCTGTAGGCGGTCGCGTGAATGGCAGGTTACATTCAGTTATCCGAAACTACCTCTATCTGTTAGTATTCTTTCGTATTTTTTACAAGTTTTTTTTTTACATAACTTAGCAGTAACCAAAAATAAAGTAGTATAAAAAGTCCCAGTGAACGGTAGGTAGGTAATTTTGTGATCATCTGTGAAGGTTTCCTTTTATTTTAAATTGAGGATTTATATATTTTAAGAATCTTTCGATTCGGTCAATAAATTAAATTTAGTGTCAAACGGGTTATTTTCAATCTCAAAAAGTGTTAATTGCTTTGTATTATTGAGTTAATGCATCTCAAAACGCCTAAACTACTTAATGATTCGGAGATAAAATTAGTGCAATCACTAACAATCTGTTTTAATGATATATTTTAGTTTTATGATTAATGAAATTCGAAAATTTTAATACGAAATAAACCTTAAAGGATTTCTGATAAACATCACATGCATGTGTAAGTAATTTATATGTAAAAAGTATTGCTCCCTATGTAGTTTCATACAATTATTTGTAACTTAACCAGTGAGACTTAGGTTTATGGCATGGGATAAAATATAATCTACCGGTATAAACACGTCATATATGTTTGACTATTTTACAGTCGGTACTGAGTCTGTACTTGTATGAACCTCGGCCTATTAATTTTAATCTCAGTCATAGTTTTATTTAATATAAATAACATATAGTGATGCGCACACATTTAGTTAAACACCGACAATAGTCTATGGTTAATGACTGATTAATAAAATGTTTACTATGAAATGATGTACACCAAAAGTGTCGTTTTTTTTGCATTTAAATGCACGTCTTTTAAACTTAAAATAGTTTTTTAGTACTTTGAGAGGTTAAATAAATAATTTCAAAATGGGTATTATATGGCTTTATTATTTTATATATGTTGTAATTAAGACAATAGTCGAATACAAAGATATTTTTTTGAAATCATACAGTTGACTGCAATCTTCAATATAGTCTTAAGTTTCACGAACCGGTGGTAGAGTCATTAGATATAAAAAAAAATTATATACTGTTTTGACGATTCAAAAGTATCTGTAAAGATTTATTTCAATAAAGCATTTTTTCAATTTCAATAACAATTTCAATTTTCAGTCTGGTTGGCTTTTACTAAATATGTGCGTATCAGTGTAGCCGAGCTATCGATAGTTACCTTGAAAATCATCTATGATATCGATAAGCCCATCGATATTGTATCGATAGTTTTTGCAATAGCCACCATCAACAGTATTGATGCATTCAATTCTAGTTGTCAGTAGTATTTATCGATAGTATCGATAGCTTTATCGATACCTTTGCCCAAATACCGTAGGGCAACACTAATGCAGATCAATATCTCGAGTACCAAGTCACGGTCAATAGTAACCACTTAACACACCAGTATTGTTTAATTTGTGCATTTATACATTGTGAATAATTTTAGCTATTTTTTTTCTAATATAATGTAATACAGTTGAATGTTTAGATAATAATGTATGGACACATAATGAAAGATGTGATTTAGTGTACAAATCTTGTGCTAAGGTAATGTTAGGTTTAACACACATCACAACAGTATCACAGAAACGTCTACGTTACTAAGTGTCGATAATTATATATGTGTTAGCTATGCTTTGTACGCGTAGTATTATTATGAATATGTATAATAACTTGTTATATAATGTGACAAAGCGGATATATCTCAATTCCAGTAATATTAAAATGCGCTAATAGAATCGTTATTGTGTCTCAGTCTAGATCTGGATGAACAAAAAACTAAAAAGCTGCACAATCTCACTCAAAAAGTGACCGCGGCGAAATTATCGCGTCAGTTGGGCAGAATTTTCATTAATAATCACGTTGCTCGCACTACTATGTCATGACATGGAGCGAGCGACGTGATTTTGTACCTTTTCTGTGACGCTTTAAGGTCAAAATTGAAATGAATAATTGTATGTTATAAATATAACAATAATTATACGTGTGCATCTAGTTAATTTGTTTATCTATCAATAGTAAACTTTTGCCCACATTCGTTATGTTTTAATTAGTAGCACCATTAGACAATTCATTACATACAACTATCATTTTAATCCATTAATATTAAAGCTGTACCGGAATACCAAATTTCCAGTTGGATTGTAAAGTGTAATGTCAAGTGAATCTGTAGAATTGTCATCTATTAGGTGTTATATTGTTAAGCTGGAAACAAGTGAATTGGTTCAGGCTATGCGAATAAATGAGCATAGCTTTTGCAAGTGTACTGTTAAATAATCCAAGCCATGCCATGTTGCAGTGATTAAATAATGTACTAGTACATACTTATGTATGTAACTATATACATATATTACATACATACTTATGTATGTTATACGATGTATATAAATGTAGTTACATGTTCATATAGAATAGGCTTTGCAGTAATATAGTGCTCCGCTGTTATAAACGTGTTAACAAACTGCCATTTTAGCTTTGTCGTTAGATACAAATGAAATATCGAGTATTTTTATATTTGTACAGCAAACGTTTAATATCATTTGCCGGAACATGTGAATTGATTTTAAATACCTCCGGTAGGGGACCATTGTAAAGCTAGTTTTTAATAATTGAAAAGCAATAATTGTTTTAACGATACATAGTAACGTAAACGCACTTTGGAATAAGCACACTGTGCGTATTCAGTAGTATAGATGCATTATGACAGACATGTGTCATAGACAACATTTCGGCCCGTATTGTAGAATGTGACACAACGTTGATTTTTACTTAAATTGGACGTATTTACACAAAAAGGATCCAACCCATTAAATGAGAGAAATAACCAATAGCGCCACAAAACACATGTCGCTCCGCGCAAAAAAATTGGTTAAAGTGCTCAAACTCTCTTCAAATTCAGTGTAGTGAAAGTTAAGTGATCGAAGCATCCGGAGAAGTGTGCGCATATTGGAGTTTGAAGTTTAGGTTTTATTTGCACATTAGTTACTGTATAATAAGTATATATTATCAAAAAGGATTCAAATGTATTGGATTTAATTTGATATATTATCTTGAGGTCGTTCTTTTTGAATGGATATTTCTCTATATGAACCCAAGGAGACCGAGTCGCTTTTAGTAACTTAAAAACGTAAGGGCTATACATGTGGGATGGTAACGACCAACGATTAATATGTTAAATATGTATATATTGTTGATGGTATTTATACTTAAGGCTAATTTACACCCCAGAGACCAGTTTGGTATACTTCACTCATTTTTGACCTCTTTCTGGGTTGGTCCGTTTTGCGTAAATACGTCCAATTGTGAGAGAAAGAGATAGCGCTATATAAGATAAATAGTGGCAACCCTTTCTAACTATATTTAAGTAAAGATTATTGTTTGAGTCTTGTTTTTGAATACGGGCCTTTGTCTATTGTTGATTTATAAAGTAGCACAGGCAATGATTTGTTTGTTTCCTTTGTTATTACGCGTCAAAGATCGAAACTAACATAGATGCGACAGACCTTGTGTCGCGACTTTGTATTTGGTCGTAAACTGTCATGGAAAGCTTATTAAGGCTTATTCCCTGTGGCGAATCGAGACAGAAGATCTATTGAGACTACTGGAGAGGCCTAAACAGACGTGGGCATCTCCAGGATACTACAATGATAAACTCTAAATGTCTATTTAATGTATCAAATTATAAAAAAATACATTCTCATTCTGAAAACATTCGACAGTTCTAATTTAGTATCTGAAATAGGTGTTTGAACGTTCTGTATCAATTAAGCACGCATTTATTCATATTCATTTATTTAATGCATGATGCGGTTTACAACATTTAACTTATTTGATTATATATGGTTTGAGTTTTTTACACTTATTCAGAACATTGAGAATTTTCCTGAAATTTAATTCTTGTGTTACATAAGCTAAAACTTAGCTTTAACGTAGTTCATTACCTCGGTATCAAGATAAAGGGAAATATTAAATTTTAATAAAATCTGAATTAAATTTTCCCACAAACAAACTGTTGATGTATATTCTAAAATATTGATAGTTTAATGAAAAATAAAACGCCGTTAATGATGTACAAATTTTAATGATTGGTAATTATAATGTTGCTGTCTTATTGGCTTCCATAACAGTTCAAGTTTAAAGTTTTGTACCGCTTATACCTAGATAAGTAGTTTACGTTGTTCAATACAGTCAATAGTATAATATAGTTAGTTTAAAGGCAGGACAAATTATATGAACTCTAAAGCGTTTCGTGTCACTATAGCAAAAGTGAATACGTTCAATGAAACCGCGCCCAACATGGAGTCATGTTGCTGGTAACTTGTAAATTTTGGTCATAATCAGTGAGTGCACACCTTATATGCAAATGTGCAGTGCATGCTAAACTGATGGTTTACTAAGTTATTGCATTTACTAAGTAAATTGCATCAAGTCTGATTATCGATCAGCAATGAGGATCATTTCTTTTATGTTTTTTTAAACAATGACATTTAATAAAACAAACACAAACAAAAACATATCAATATAGGCGGACCATTTTATGCAAATTGCATTTTTTTAAAATATTTATTTATGAAATATTTTGGAAACTTAATTGATGATTGGTCCTAAATCATAACATCACATCATATTAAGACATCACATGAAAACAATGATCTGATGATTGGTTGACGTTATTTTTTTGTTATGATTTAAACTTATGACAATGATAATGATGGTGACGACTACGGTCAATGTAAACACTGTAAAGTCAACCTCTGAAATAACTTATGATTCTATTTGTACAGTAATTAGTTTTTTTAGTTATGTATATTTGATTACCACTATTACCTACCAGCCTAATGAAAGGTATTGTCTGGTTTTAATAATAGATTAAACATTCTAAGGCAATAGAAAGCGGTTTAGTGCTAGATTAGTTTTAGGATACCTACGTGCGCGTGCCTCTGATCTGATAGTTAAGTTTAGAATGAAAGTTATTTCACACAAACAAACACATGTTTTAAAATAAACGTGCGCACTTAGGTGTTATATATATAAAAAATATTGTTGGCACTTAGAAGTATTATTTTTTAATTTCTATTGCTATAAGGAGTATTATATATTTCTATGTGATTACATTTACAACGATGCTTTCATTTTTTTTTCTCACGATCTCTTATAATTTTTGGACTGATTTTTTAATGTAACAACATATAAGGGGATAATAGTATGTACTGAAGCAACATAGCTGCTACGCTAACTGGCGCTGAGAGCTGTAAATATAATGTGTATATAGATGATAAAGTATAGTATAGTGTACCACATACAATCACAAGTTGGGAATAAGTGACGAAGACTGCTAACAGAAACGTGAATCATGGAAAAATGTATAAGTCTTTTATTATTATTATTTTTATGGTTTAATTGTCATTTACATATAGTATTTCAGTGCCATTATGATATTGCGTAATGCATTGATTTTATATATTGCGTTTACTTTTAAAATATAATAGTTAATGATTAACATGTAAAGGTCAGTGGAGAGCGAAAGCGCGCGCTTTCGACTAAGTATTGTTACCACATACAATTGATGTAGTTACGTTATACACAAATTTTTAACACAAACACATGTGTTTTCAGGATATCTGTATGTTGAATTTACCCTATGTATACGCTTCTCACAGAGATCTCTAATTGGACCTCTTTTTGAACCTATCAAAAGTAACAGTGATTTTTTAAAATAATTTATTTTTAAGATATTTTTTAAACTAAGGAAGTTTGGAGTTTTCCGAGTGCCTTCCCGAGCTAAGTTGTGTTGCTTAAAAGCGGTTCTCTTATTGGCATGAATGACAAACACCAATATTTCATCACATTTAACAACCAGTGTTGTCATATCATCCAAAAAGCGCCCCGCAGTGAGAAGCGTAGGAAACTCGCAAATAATTATACCCTAGTGTTCCATTTAGCAAATGTGTTTTTATAATATGGCGTATTGTTGCGTCATTTTTAATTATAATTACTATACAGGTTATATGAATAAGCAATTATATTCGTCAGATTAATTCGTGAATTGTGCGTAGCACTCAATGATTGTTCTATACCAAAATAGATAATAAATCATTTGGTTATTTTGTATTATGGTTCTTTTTATTTCATCACCCGTTATTTTTATATTGTAATAAAACAAAGCGTCATCCCACGATATGGTCTAATACCTTTCACTATCAAATAAATATTTTTTTAATCAAACCTATAAACTTAACTTTTTTCTCTTATAGTTATCAATAAAAATACCCTAGCAAAGCTTAGGTGCTCTTTAAAAGGGAGGCTTGATATTATATTAAATTACAAGAACCCTCTAAATTCATATCTAAATATTTTTATAATTAACATGTACAACATGTTTGTACAGCACGAGAATCGAATTCTGAGCCTTAGTGTAGGTAGTTCAGTTTTCAATATTGCTTAAGGAGGTTTTTCTAATTTAAAAAATTTTTTTTGAAAAATCAACCAATAAATTGACTACAGTATTTTTTTAAATAGGTTTTAAATGAAACATTTTAGAACTTGAATTTTAATTATAAGAAATTGTTAAACCAATTGAAATCAAATCGTTTATTTCAGATAGATGAAGAAATACATATTACACAAAAAATTAAACATTTATTATGACATCGGAAGCGTGTTGTAGGTATTTTCTGGCACGACTATGAATGTTTTCTAATATCTCAAAAATAGCCAAGTAAATTCGAAAAAAAAGTAGCCAAGATTTTGTACTTCAAATCAAAATAATAACATTCATATTAATGGACACATGGACATGGACTATATTAAAAATACTAATATGCATACATGCACATTTTTATATTGTAAGTGTACAGGACGGTCAGGATGCTCACCTGATGGTAAGTGATACACCTATGACACAGCGGCATTGAAGGAGACCAACAACTGATAAGACAGTTATTATCCTTCATCCGCACTGCGCCCGACACCCGAGACGACAGATGTTAGGTCTCATACACAGTAATTTCACTAGCTTCAGTGCCCTCATCCCGAAACACAAGTGCATAACACTCCTGTTTCACGGGACGATATTTGGCACTGCGGTGGTACCTACCTCGACGACTCAGTATCGAGTCTACCACCTAGTAACAAAAAAAAAATATTGTTATGATTACAAATCCAGGTGTGCCAGTAGTATACGTGGAGGGTGGATTACGAGTCCGTCGATCGAAACTGTTCAAGCGTCAGAGCCGGGTGCCGGACGAGAGGGAGGTGAGGAAGCAGAGCTCCGAGCCGTCGCCGGCGGTCTCCGCGCCCACGCCTCACTTGCAGAAGCACGAATCCTACCCACAGTATCCGAATAAGGTAACTTTCTGTCTGTCCCCACTGAGGGGCACGAGACTACCGGTATAGTGTATAGGCCTTAGTTGTCCATGCGGGCCCAGTGCGGATTGGTCGACGCACAATCTTTGAATCTCTTCGCAGGCGTGTAACTTTCTTCACGATATTTGTCTCAACGTAAGAACGTCGGATAACGTATATATTATTTCGAAAATTCGAAAAGACATGGTACGTGGTGGGATTTGAACCTGCACTCTCCAGAGCGGAAGGCAACAGTCCACACCATTGAGACACCCACGCTCTTAAAACTTTACATTTAGCAATTGTACCCGTCGCAGTTCACCACTACTCGGCATAGGTCTCGCAATAACCATAAATAATTTTCATTTTTTTTTTCAAATTGAGTGCTGTTGATGACAGCAGATCGCCTATGGTTTCAAATCTGTAGAGGAAAATGAGCGAATAAGTGGGAATCATTTAATATGATGGCGATTTTTCGGGTGGTCTGGACGCACAGTGTATGCACTGCTTATTTGCATAGAGTGCAGGCCAATGTGGGGACGTATATTGAGCTGATGATAATATACATGATGCTCGTATCGGCAGAACCGTCGTCGCGAACGCAAGAGCACGAGGTGGGGTCGTTGCTGATACGCGCTGTGACCGTGATCGATCCGACAGCCGTCGACGTCCAGCGAGACTGCGGCCGAGGCGCCGCAAGCGCAGCGGGCGAGCCATACGCCAGCTGTGAGGGCAGGTAACTATTGATAGACGCACTCAATGATGTAAAATACTATGGATTCGTGATATGCTCACAAAACAATCGAAAGAAGTGTTCCGAATGCAGCGACAGCATACATACATACTTATATTTCGAATGAGCGTACAAAATGTACTCTTTTGTATAGGTAAACGTACTATACTGTTGCAATGTGGGGATCGGGTGATTGAATAAAACTATGTATATATATGTATTCTTTTATACTAACTTATACCTATGTGTGAGGGAGGTTGCTTACACACACTACACTCATACCAACCAGTAATAGGAAAAGTGACGCATTCGTCTTAACTATTCGATTTAAAATACATATAATCTGGGGGCACGGCAGTGCCCCCGCCATTTCGAGCGCGAAGCAAACACTGCCGTACCATCCTTTACAGGATCCATTTCGCCGCATTTTCAGGCCCCGATTTGAGAACCTTTGGATAATACCAGAGCGCTGATATTTTCGTCATCTAGTAAGATATAATAACTTACTTTAAATCCAAAATTTCAAGTCTGTAGGTCATTTAGTTCCGACGGTAAGCGAAAGCAAAGTTTCGCATTTTCGACAGACACTCACTCACTCATGATCATCAAAATAGAACTAGTACTTCCCATTAACTCAGAAAGCTGAAATTCGGTACAGAGTTAGGGTTTAATGGCTACATAAAGGGAAAACTATGAAAACTTCGAAAACCGAAGATCTGGAGTACCTGGTGACCCTGCTTAGATAACAAAATCATCAAAATAGAACTAGTACTTCCCATTAACTCACAGAGCTGAATTTGGTACAGAGTCAGGGTTTAATGGTTACATAAGGAAAAACTATAATAACTTGGATAATCGAAGATCTGGAGTACCTGGTGACCTGCTTAGATAACAAAGAGCCCAGCCAATCTATAAGAGATCGACATACCGCCTTTAAACAATATATATTTAACATCCGCCGCTTCATCCGATGTCAAAAATCGAGGGGCACGGTAGTGCCCCGCCAAGTCGAGCGCGCTAGACCAATACAAACAGACATGTTGGTGCACACAAATATTTGTAGGTACTGCCCGGGGATCGAACCGGAACCCTTGGTGTAGTAGCCGACGTTTCAACCATTACACCCAATGGGTCGTCTAATATTCCTTTCAAGTTTCTACAAAAAGAAGTAAAATCCCACCAAAAACATTCTGTAAAAAATCTAGCCAAGTCGAGACTTGATGGAGCTGCTTGATTATCTCTAAAAAGTAATGAAATCAAGACAAAGACGTGCCAAGTCTAAGGTTCCTTACTGCAATTAATTAATTATTATGGTTAATGTTGTGTGACTTGGCCGTTGAACATTCTTTATACGTTAGTGGCTTTATCAAGCCTACAATCGATGGGCTATTGAATCACCGTTTTCCAAGTGGCAATTTGTACTGTCAATGGGTAGCGGTTCTGGCGACAGATTGGTGCAATGGTGTCATGAAGCACCTAGTTTTGTATCCTTGTGTACTCTTCAACGGCCAAGTCACACAACATCAACCATAATAATTAATTAATTGCAGTAAGGAACCTTAGACTTGGCACGTCTTTGTCTTGATTTCATTACTTTTTAGAGATAATCAAGCAGCTCCATCGAGACTTGGCTAGATTTTTTACAGAATGTTTATGGTGGGATAATTATTACATATAAATAAAAATTTGGAATGTCTGTAATCATCGTCATCATCTTCATCATTTCAGCCACTTAATGTCCACTGCTGAATATAGGCCTCCCCCAATAACTTCCACGCATACCTGTCAGAAGCTATCTGCATCCAGTGGGTACCCGCAACCTTTCTTAGGTCATCTGACCATCTTGTGGGTGGCCGTCCCACGCTGCGCTTGAGGGTACGCGGTCTCCATTCGAGAACCTTCCGGCCCCAACGGCCATCGGTTCTTCGGATTATGTGCCCTGCCCATTGCCACTTAAGCTTGGTAATGCGAGTGACTATGTCGGTGACCTTAGTTATTCTACGGATCTCCTCATTTCTAATTTGAACTCGTAGAGAAACCCCAAGCATAGCCCTCTCCATCGCTCGTTGTCCATGTCTGTAATATTGAGATAAAAATTTTACTTCATGCATTTGAATATACGGTACATATACATATACCAAAATAACAGTTTTAAAAAAATAGTCTGTCTGTCTGTTTGTTCCGGTTAATCTCTGAAACCGTTGGACCGATTTGGACCAGACTTTTTTGGCAGATAGCTGATGTTAAAGTTTTTTTTATGTTGAAGTGTACAGGACGGTCAAGACGCTCACTTGATGGTAAGTGATAAGCGACCATGATATAGCGGCATTGGTGAAGACCACGACTGATAGACAGTTATTATTCTTAATCAGTGCCGCACTGCGCCAGACACCAGAGACAACAGATGATATGTTTATGAACATTTGATGATATATATGAACATTGTTTTGAAGCTGTCAATTGACACGTGCATTCGTCGTAAGAAAAAATATTTTTAATGCAGTTACCTTTCAAACAACTGAATAAAATTAATATACAAGTTAATTAAAGGTTCTATGTGTGTGGTGAACATATTAAAACAGCTAAGCAAAGTGCATTTTGCTCGAATTGAACAGTTGTGAAATTGAACAGTAATATCACCAGCTGACGGGTTGTCAGGGATGCAGTGAGTCTATACACATTATTTGACACCTTACAAGCGTATGCTTACATCCTATTTTCGCTTAACTTACAAACTAATGATAATCCGCTGTGCGGCGCTGCAGTACTCGCCGTTTATAAAGTTACAGAACGGCTACTGACTGAGCGTTTGCTGCCTAATTGCGTGAGATTTTTGGTCGCAATTTTTAATTTATTTTATGATGCCAAATGTTGAATGGGGCTGTTGCAATTCGAATGTGGATCATAATGAAAAATTTATATCATGCAATAAATGTAAAAAACATTATCATCTTGCTTGCATTTCAACTGATGATTCCTTACTAACTGTGGAAAAGCAAGCTAAATGGAGCTGCCCGGAATGTATGCGCAACGTGCCTAAGCCCAAAAACAAGGATAGCATGCCTGTTCGTAACGTTTCATTAACTAGAGGAAATAAAAGACCTGCACTTACCTCTCCTCCAGTGGATAAAGCACATGCCGTTCTAAATCGAGAAGAATATAAGGATTTTTTTGATGAAATGAAAAAAACTTTAAGTGATAATTTTTCTTTAATGCGTAAAGAAATGATTCATGATTTCAACGAACAGTTAAAGCCAATCAGGAGCGAACTATCGCAGATAAATGAGTCAATGAGCTTTATTAGTGGCCAGTATGAGGACATGAGAAAGGATTATGAAGTGGCACAACAAAGGATCGCAGAACTTGAAAGTAAAAACGAACAATTAAATTCAACTGTGACTGATCTAAGCCAGCGTATTAACCAAATTGAGCAACATGCGCGTCAAAATAACATTGAACTACAGTGTGTGCCAGAAAATAAAAATGAAAATCTCGTACAAATAATAAATGATCTTGGGAAGGTTGTAGGATGTGCTATTAATACAAAAGACATCATAAATTGCTCTCGCGCAGCTAAAATAAACAGATCAAGCGCCAGACCGCGATCAATTATAGTGCAAATGGCTTCACCTAGAATGCGGGATCAGCTTCTTGCATCTGTAATAAGGTATAACAGAGCTAACCCTAAACATAAATTGAATACATCACATATTGGTCTATCAGGAGGAAGCACCCCAATTTTCGTTTCGGAACACCTTTCACCGATTAATAAGGCCTTACATGCGGCAACAAGACGTGTAGCTAAAGAAAAAGGATACAAATTCGTGTGGATACGGAATGGTAAAATATTCCTACGCAAAAGCGAAGATAACGATTATGTGTTAGTGCGGAATATGGACACGCTGAAGGACATTCCTTGATTTTTTGAGCTTTTATTTTTATTTTATTTTTGCAGTTAGATAAGTGCTAGTATTGGTCCGACAGCTTTAAAAGAGCTTGATCAATTAAATGTTTACTATCAGAATGTTCGTGGTTTACGATCCAAGACACATGATTTTTTTGCAAACTGGTTTGTAGCAATTATGACATTATAGTACTCACTGAAACGTGGCTTAACTCTTCTGTTTCCAGCAATGAACTTTTTGATCGGAACTATATTGTATATAGGAAGGATAGAATCCAAACAGCTCTGTGTTCTAAGACTAATGGTGGTGGAGTTTTGATAGCTGTTGCAAAACGATTCATATCTAAAAGAATGTATGATTGGGAATCCAGTTGTGAAGATATTTGGGTTTCAATAGACTTACCTGTTTCAAACTCTATACGTCAGATAGATATTTGTGCTGTATACTTGCCGTCACCTGTTAACCGCTTGGTTTTGGAACACTTTATAGATAAATGTAACCCTGTGTTGGATCGCTCGCCTTGTCACTACATTATTGGCGATTTTAACCTATCATGTATTGATTGGAATTTGGTGGGCTCAAGTGACTATGCGCTTCCTGCTCTTCATCAGTCTTTAATAGACTTTATTTTATTAAACAACTTAACCCAACATAGCAGTGTCCAGAATTCCTCAAACAAGATTCTAGATTTAGTATTGTCTAACCACTCAAACTGTATTGTGAATGCATCTATCACCCCGCTTAGTAATGTAGATAATTTTCATCCTCCCTTAGATATACATATAATTATTGTTCCATATAGTAAAAATAAACTACCTTATAATAACGAAATTTATAAATGTGACTTCTGGAAAGCGAATTACAAATATATATGCACTGAGCTTCTAAAATGCAATTGGAATGACATTTTTAGCGGTCTAAACGATGTCGATGTTATGTTAGATGTGTTTTATGATACACTCTATAGTATTATAAACAATTTTGTACCAAAAAAGAAATTACGAAAGAAATCGTACCCTGTCTGGTTTGATGCCTGCATGATTAAAGCGCTTAATGAAAAACACAAGATAAGGAAACGTTTTAAAAAATATAAAAACCCTATGGATGAACTAGAATTAAGGCTTTTAAGTAAACGTTGTACACATTTAGCGACTAGTTGTTATAATCGATACATCACTAGTTTAGAAACGCAGCTTGCTAAGTGCCCGAAATTGTTTTGGTCATATGTAAAATCTAAACGCGGGGGCTCCGGCTCTTACCCAGTTGCAATGTCTAATGGGGTAGAAACCACTTCAGATGGTGCTCGCATTTGCGAATTGTTCTCAGATAACTTCGCTTCGGTCTATGTAAATAGTGAAAACAATGCCTCAAAATACTATGTAAGTCCAAATCATCTGCAACGTTTTCAAAGCGGAGCTACCCAACTACTGCCTCCTGAATTGAATCGGGACGTGATCTTAAAAAAATTAAAAGGCCTTAACGTAAGCATGGGCGCTGGTCCTGATGCCATCCCGGCAATATTTATTTCTAGGTGTGCAGAGTGTTTAGTTGAACCACTT